>JZKD02S0208009.1:0-22152 GCA_000966675.3 Picea glauca
ATGATTGATAAGGTGCACAAATGGATGAACTCCAAAGTGGTCCTCTTATGGTGAAAGCCCTCATGGGAAGACGCTTTGCAGATTGAGTTAGCCTAGAAGAATGGTTTGAGGACCCATGCTCTCATTATTGTCTTATCATGATTGATAAGGTGCCCAAATGGATGAACTCCAAAGTGGTCCCCTTATGGTGAAAGCCCTCACGGGAAGATGCTTTGCAGATTGAGTTATCCTAGAAGAATGGTTGGAGGAACAATGCTTGTATGTGCAATAATGAGATGAAGATCAAGGAAATTGTTGGTGAAACTATCCTATATGGATAGTGTTTGTCATGCCATTTTCGGTGGTATGTGGAATGTCACATTACTCCTCATGGTTTGAGAGTTATGGCCTTACAAAGATGAAGGACCCCCACATGAAGGTTTGAAGCCCCCAAGATCAAAGAAGGCAAAGTGACCTAAAAGAAGTTAATATTATTTAAATGATAAAGTAAAGTGACAAAGTCAAGGTGGATTATTTAAGATAAGTGACAAAATCAAGAAATGATAAAGTAAGGTGACAAAATCAAGAAGGAATATTTAAATGATAAAGTATTGGAGAACTTTCTATTTATGGAAAGTGGTTAAACCTAAAATAAGTAAAATAGGTTAAGTGACCTAGAAATGGGTTAATATTATTTAAATGATAAAGTAAAGTGACAAAATCAAAGTGGATTATTTAAATAATAAATAAAAGTGACAAAATCAAGAAATGATAAAGTAAAGTGACAAAATCAAGAAGGAATATTTAAATGATAAAGTATTGGAGAATTTTCTATTTAAAATGGGTTAACTGACATAAAAATGGATTAATTTACCTAGAGGATGAAAGCATAAATAATATAGCAATGGTCTTGTACATCATCCTTTTTGTGGATCAATGGAGAGCCTCTTGTGAGAATATCCTTTGGAGTATTGGTGGAGAGCTTCATGTGAGAGCTTCTTGAGCATTTTTGGTGTGGAACACTTGAGCATATTGAAGATATATAGGTGACTGAGGTAAGAAAATGATATATAATCCTAATTTCAAAGAGTAGGTGTAGAAAAGAGGGCCGAAATTCAAGGGAGGATAAATTCTTTTCATGATGCTTTCTATGGTATTTTATTTACAGGTCATCTCACCATTTTTGTAATAACTTTTTTCTATAATGATTCAGACCATGATATTGATATTACATTGAGGAAACATATCCAATTATCTATGATAAAAAATTCATCTTGTGGGTCATTGTATTTTTGGATATACACTCCGTGGAAAATAGGGTTTGTGGCTAGTACTGAAACTAGTCTAAAACAGGTGTTTCGGGTAAAAACGTCATAACTTATTCATAAAAGATCCAACTTCTGTGAGACCAATTTTTTTGGTTATATTAAAGTATTTAGTATGATGTGTAACAATTTCATATATATTTAACAAATATTCCATGCGGGGCACTCTCTACAAGGTCTCTCTCTTGAATAATCCATAATTTAGAAAGGTATGCCATTTTTTCTATAAATCCATTTCTGAGAAGTTCCAAGTAGTGAAACCGGTAGGAATTTCATAAAAACATTGAAGAACATTTTGTATCAGTTTCAAAGATTTTTTCATTATAAGTACAAAGTTATGATTATTTCAAGTTAGGGTTGTTGACTAATCTAAAACTAGTCATGGTTGAGACAAGTAGTTGATGAGTTGACACATACATTAGGTGTATAGTTGATGATGTTGGTACATATTGATGAGTCATTTTTTATGAGTAGTTGAGACATGATTGGTATATACTTGGTACCTGGTTGGATGCACTTGTTTATGGTACAGGTTGATTACAAGTTGTTTGGCACAGGTTCGTGCATGGTTGATGTAGTTGTTTATGGTATAGATTGATATCTGTTGAGGATTGTTGCCTCATATCAGTTGGTGCTGAGGGTTTAAGTTGAGTCTTGAATTATAGAGATGGTTCTCTTGTAGAGTTTTACTCTATTCAGCTGTTGCTGAAAAACCCCAAGGATTGTAGTCCGTAATAAAAAGAAAATTGTACATACATCTTATGTTCTTTGTGTTCCATGTGGTGATGACTTGTTGATGATATATTGCTAATATGTGTTGAAATTTAACTGGTTATAAATGAAGGAAATGAGTAATGAGTTAATGGTGATTTTTAATAAAGGATTTTTGGGGAAAAGATCCCTACACTGTTCAGTCCCCCCCCACTTCAATGTAGTCGGTGTGTCCAACACCACCAAGAAAATGACCAAAAACACCCAAAACAACCTTCCTTCAATAGGTGCATACTAAATTTCAGTCATGAAACCCTAATTAGGATGAAAATTTCATACCACAGAAGTGTGAATGAAAGATGATGAAAAATAAGAGGCAATTTCCCCTTATTTATACAATACCAAATACCAACATTAGGTCAAAAAGGTCGACATGGCTAGTCACAAATAATATTCATTTTTTACATTAAATGTCACAACTAAACCCTAAATAAAGATGCTAAGGTGATGTCATGCCATTTTAGGGTGGCGTTAGGCCCTTTTTTGTCAACCTTGGCCTCCTGGAGAAAAACATTAGGTCGTCTTAGGCCTCAAGAGCCTTCCATACATGCCAATTGGCACACAACTGCCTCCAAAACCTCGCAAAGAGTTGGATTATGCCATGGGTGACCTGGGTGATGTCATGATCCTTCCAAGGCCTACATCATGGTGGAAAGGGCACAACCCCCTTGGGTCTAGGCCTGCCAGGCTATCCCTAGTGAAACTTCCTCCTCTCCCTCTAGTGTAATCCTCTGACCTATCTCTGTCCCCTGCTGGGGTCTCAACATCCATCTGGTGGGATTTTAGCACCATGGAGGTCCAAACTAATCATGTCCCCATGTGTACCTTTCCATTGGGTGTGACCCTGCAACATCAACATATACAACCTCCATGGGCTCATAAGTCACAAAGATCATAGAAATGTCAATCACATCTAATCATCAAGTTATTAAACATGTGCATAAAACCCCTTTCACTCGGACAAGCACTCAAAGTAATTATACTAATCTACAAGCCACGTTTGGAGGGAATTCTAGGAAATCTTATTGGGCTAATGCTCATTGGATGTGGGATGTTTCCAGGGGAAGTCATTCTGGGCCATGTGAGTGGATGAGGTGGTAAGGGATGTCTGGGAAAGGGGTGCAGTGAAAGCATGAAAATGTATGGCTTACCTGTGGGTACCTTTGAAGAGGGTGAGCTACACCTGTCATGGATGAAAATGTTTCCAAGACTATTCATGTCTTTTATATTTTATTCTTATTTATTTTTATTTCAAGAGGCTAGTTAGGGGACACTACCCTGGCGTGGTGACCAGTGGTGGAAATGTTACCCACAAGCATTTCAAGGAGATGAGAAGGTTAGCTCGTGATGATACCCCCTTTCTCTTGGTTATTCCACCAAGAGCCACTATCCTAGCATGGTGACCAACTGTTGGTAGTGTCATACCACTACATTCCCATGGACCTAATAGGTTGCCTCATGATGAGACCCCCTATCCTCTAACTAGGTCTTGTTTTATTATTTTTATGGGTCCCTATGTTTCTTTCTAAGAATATTTTTATTTCTTTCTCGAGGATCCCTGGGCAAAGCATCTCAAGGTTTCATTCTTTTGTATTTTATATTTTTCCATCTACTTTTACCCTCTCATCCTTTAGCCCCTTCTTCCCACAAGGTAAGGTACAACCATTATATATTTGGCCAACCCAATTCTCATACTAATGTAATGGGATGGATGAGTGGGAAAAATATGAAAAGTGGCAAGTATGGTGGGAGTGGACGATGGAATTTCATATATCCCCTCAGTGGAAAATCAAACCCTATGGGTACCAGATTACTAGGGAATCCTATCATTCCCCCCAAGTGTGGTCAAGTGGAAAATAATAAGATCCAAGCACTCGTTAGAAACAAAAAGAATTAAATGCACATATGCAAAGGTTTTGAGGATAAGAGTGACACATACCATGATACCCAGACTCATTACCTCATGGAGAAATACCCATGTCTATTGCAGGACCAGGCCGCATTGATGGATGTTGTTGTTGCCGACAAAGTGGAGGCATTGAAGAATGAAAGGATGGGCCCTCTAGGTCCATGCTCATGTCGATTTGGCTCTTGGTATTCCATGTCTAGGACATGTGGGCCTCGAGACATTATCTCCTTAGTTATCCCTAGGTTAGGGGATAACAAGTACAATCAAATTTGGTAAGAGTTTAAGTCAAGAAAGGAACAATAAAGGGAGGACATTCATATGGGTTGGGGCAACAATTCTTAGATAGGAAGTTTTTGTGCATGAGGGAACAAAGAGAGAAATAAATAGATATTGAAGCTAGTGCAACCATCGAGGGTGAATTTTAGAGCCTATTGGAACATATTTGGAGCATTTTGGAGATGAATAATTAAGAGCCACGTTGATATTCTTGAAGAGTGAACTCCAAAGTGAGTTTAATTGTAACAACAAGTGTTTGTTGTTGGTTTGTAGGTAGTTTTCCTAGCATCAAGTTCCCTTGACTTCCCAGCTAAGAGATTCCTAGCTACTTGTTGTTATCACTGAAATTTCATCCGCAAATGGTTACAAGAATTCAACATCTTCAAACAGTTATGAGGTCACCCATNATGATTGATAAGGTGCACAAATGGATGAACTCCAAAGTGGTCCTCTTATGGTGAAAGCCCTCATGGGAAGACGCTTTGCAGATTGAGTTAGCCTAGAAGAATGGTTTGAGGACCCATGCTCTCATTATTGTCTTATCATGATTGATAAGGTGCCCAAATGGATGAACTCCAAAGTGGTCCCCTTATGGTGAAAGCCCTCACGGGAAGATGCTTTGCAGATTGAGTTATCCTAGAAGAATGGTTGGAGGAACAATGCTTGTATGTGCAATAATGAGATGAAGATCAAGGAAATTGTTGGTGAAACTATCCTATATGGATAGTGTTTGTCATGCCATTTTCGGTGGTATGTGGAATGTCACATTACTCCTCATGGTTTGAGAGTTATGGCCTTACAAAGATGAAGGACCCCCACATGAAGGTTTGAAGCCCCCAAGATCAAAGAAGGCAAAGTGACCTAAAAGAAGTTAATATTATTTAAATGATAAAGTAAAGTGACAAAGTCAAGGTGGATTATTTAAGATAAGTGACAAAATCAAGAAATGATAAAGTAAGGTGACAAAATCAAGAAGGAATATTTAAATGATAAAGTATTGGAGAAATTTCTATTTATGGAAAGTGGTTAAACCTAAAATAAGTAAAATAGGTTAAGTGACCTAGAAATGGGTTAATATTATTTAAATGATAAAGTAAAGTGACAAAGTCAAAGTGGATTATTTAAATAATAAATAGAAGTGACAAAATCAAGAAATGATAAAGTAAAGTGACAAAATCAAGAAGGAATATTTAAATGATAAAGTATTGGAGAATTTTCTATTTGAAATGGGTTAACTGACATAAAAATGGATTAATTGACCTAGAGGATGAAAGCATAAATAATATAGAAATGGTCTTGTACATCATCCTTTTTGTGGATCAATGGAGAGCCTCTTGTGAGAATATCCTTTGGAGTATTGGTGGAGAGCTTCATGTGAGAGCTTCATGAGCATTTTTGGTGTGGAACACTTGAGCATATTGAAGATATATAGGTGACTGAGGTAAGAAAATGATATATAATCCTAATTTCAAAGAGTAGGTGTAGAAAAGAGGGCCGGAATTCAAGGGAGGATAAATTCTTTTCATGATGCTTTCTATGGTATTTTATTTACAGGTCATCTCACCATTTTCGTAATAACTTTTTTCTATAATGATTCAGACCATGATATTGATATGCCATTGAGGCAACATATCCAATTATCTATGATAAAAAATTCATTCTGTGGGTCATTGTATTTTTGGATATACACTCCGTGGAAAATAGGGTTTGTGGCTAGTACTGAAACTAGTCTAAAACAGGTGTTTCGGGTAAAAACGTCATAACTTATTCATAAAAGATCCAACTTCTGTGAGACCAATTTTTTTGGTTATATTAAAGTATTTAGTATGATGTGTAACAATTTCATATATATTTAACAAATATTCCATGCGGGGCACTCTCTACAAGGTCTCTCTCTTGAATAATCCATAATTTAGAAAGGTATGCCATTTTTTCTATAAATCCATTTCTGAGAAGTTCCAAGTAGTGAAACCGGTAGGAATTTCATAAAAACATTGAAGAACATTTTGTATCAGTTTCAAAGATTTTTTCATTATAAGTACAAAGTTATGATTATTTCAAGTTAGGGTTGTTGACTAATCTAAAACTAGTCATGGTTGAGACAAGTAGTTGATGAGTTGACACATACATTAGGTGTATAGTTGATGATGTTGGTACATATTGATGAGTCATTTTTTATGAGTAGTTGAGACATGATTGGTATATACTTGGTACCTGGTTGGATGCACTTGTTTATGGTACAGGTTGATTACAAGTTGTTTGGCACAGGTTCGTGCATGGTTGATGTAGTTGTTTATGGTATAGATTGATATCTGTTGAGGATTGTTGCCTCATATCAGTTGGTGCTGAGGGTTTAAGTTGAGTCTTGAATTATAGAGATGGTTCTCTTGTAGAGTTTTACTCTATTCAGCTGTTGCTGAAAAACCCCAAGGATTGTAGTCCGTAATAAAAAGAAAATTGTACATACATCTTATGTTCTTTGTGTTCCATGTGGTGATGACTTGTTGATGATATATTGCTAATATGTGTTGAAATTTAACTGGTTATAAATGAAGGAAATGAGTAATGAGTTAATGGTGATTTTTAATAAAGGATTTTTGGGGAAAAGATCCCTACACTGTTCAGTCCCCCCCCACTTCAATGTAGTCGGTGTGTCCAACACCACCAAGAAAATGACCAAAAACACCCAAAACAACCTTCCTTCAATAGGTGCATACTAAATTTCAGTCATGAAACCCTAATTAGGATGAAAATTTCATACCACAGAAGTGTGAATGAAAGATGATGAAAAATAAGAGGCAATTTCCCCTTATTTATACAATACCAAATACCAACATTAGGTCAAAAAGGTCGACATGGCTAGTCACAAATAATATTCATTTTTTACATTAAATGTCACAACTAAACCCTAAATAAAGATGCTAAGGTGATGTCATGCCATTTTAGGGTGGCGTTAGGCCCTTTTTTGTCAACCTTGGCCTCCTGGAGAAAAACATTAGGTCGTCTTAGGCCTCAAGAGCCTTCCATACATGCCAATTGGCACACAACTGCCTCCAAAACCTCGCAAAGAGTTGGATTATGCCATGGGTGACCTGGGTGATGTCATGATCCTTCCAAGGCCTACATCATGGTGGAAAGGGCACAACCCCCTTGGGTCTAGGCCTGCCAGGCTATCCCTAGTGAAACTTCCTCCTCTCCCTCTAGTGTAATCCTCTGACCTATCTCTGTCCCCTGCTGGGGTCTCAACATCCATCTGGTGGGATTTTAGCACCATGGAGGTCCAAACTAATCATGTCCCCATGTGTACCTTTCCATTGGGTGTGACCCTGCAACATCAACATATACAACCTCCATGGGCTCATAAGTCACAAAGATCATAGAAATGTCAATCACATCTAATCATCAAGTTATTAAACATGTGCATAAAACCCCTTTCACTCGGACAAGCACTCAAAGTAATTATACTAATCTACAAGCCACGTTTGGAGGGAATTCTAGGAAATCTTATTGGGCTAATGCTCATTGGATGTGGGATGTTTCCAGGGGAAGTCATTCTGGGCCATGTGAGTGGATGAGGTGGTAAGGGATGTCTGGGAAAGGGGTGCAGTGAAAGCATGAAAATGTATGGCTTACCTGTGGGTACCTTTGAAGAGGGTGAGCTACACCTGTCATGGATGAAAATGTTTCCAAGACTATTCATGTCTTTTATATTTTATTCTTATTTATTTTTATTTCAAGAGGCTAGTTAGGGGACACTACCCTGGCGTGGTGACCAGTGGTGGAAATGTTACCCACAAGCATTTCAAGGAGATGAGAAGGTTAGCTCGTGATGATACCCCCTTTCTCTTGGTTATTCCACCAAGAGCCACTATCCTAGCATGGTGACCAACTGTTGGTAGTGTCATACCACTACATTCCCATGGACCTAATAGGTTGCCTCATGATGAGACCCCCTATCCTCTAACTAGGTCTTGTTTTATTATTTTTATGGGTCCCTATGTTTCTTTCTAAGAATATTTTTATTTCTTTCTCGAGGATCCCTGGGCAAAGCATCTCAAGGTTTCATTCTTTTGTATTTTATATTTTTCCATCTACTTTTACCCTCTCATCCTTTAGCCCCTTCTTCCCACAAGGTAAGGTACAACCATTATATATTTGGCCAACCCAATTCTCATACTAATGTAATGGGATGGATGAGTGGGAAAAATATGAAAAGTGGCAAGTATGGTGGGAGTGGACGATGGAATTTCATATATCCCCTCAGTGGAAAATCAAACCCTATGGGTACCAGATTACTAGGGAATCCTATCATTCCCCCCAAGTGTGGTCAAGTGGAAAATAATAAGATCCAAGCACTCGTTAGAAACAAAAAGAATTAAATGCACATATGCAAAGGTTTTGAGGATAAGAGTGACACATACCATGATACCCAGACTCATTACCTCATGGAGAAATACCCATGTCTATTGCAGGACCAGGCCGCATTGATGGATGTTGTTGTTGCCGACAAAGTGGAGGCATTGAAGAATGAAAGGATGGGCCCTCTAGGTCCATGCTCATGTCGATTTGGCTCTTGGTATTCCATGTCTAGGACATGTGGGCCTCGAGACATTATCTCCTTAGTTATCCCTAGGTTAGGGGATAACAAGTACAATCAAATTTGGTAAGAGTTTAAGTCAAGAAAGGAACAATAAAGGGAGGACATTCATATGGGTTGGGGCAACAATTCTTAGATAGGAAGTTTTTGTGCATGAGGGAACAAAGAGAGAAATAAATAGATATTGAAGCTAGTGCAACCATCGAGGGTGAATTTTAGAGCCTATTGGAACATATTTGGAGCATTTTGGAGATGAATAATTAAGAGCCACGTTGATATTCTTGAAGAGTGAACTCCAAAGTGAGTTTAATTGTAACAACAAGTGTTTGTTGTTGGTTTGTAGGTAGTTTTCCTAGCATCAAGTTCCCTTGACTTCCCAGCTAAGAGATTCCTAGCTACTTGTTGTTATCACTGAAATTTCATCCGCAAATGGTTACAAGAATTCAACATCTTCAAACAGTTATGAGGTCACCCATGGACCAAAATTACCACAAAAGCATTTCCAAAAGGTCTGAAACTATACAACCAGTGATAAAATTAAGGTGCGTTATAATTACATAGGGTGCGCGTGCACATGCGCCATCCATAAATGCATGAAAAGCACACATGCGCACGATGCACAACTGTGGTTGCTAAAATCTTCTCACACCTAAGAAAGACGCATTTATGAGATTGGTCAGCCTCCCACCCACTTTTGGTTTAGCTTCCAAGTTGATTTGACATCCAAATCTCAGCTAGATCCGACTGGGTGGCTGGTCAAAGACCTAAAAATACCCTAAACAACCCCTTTTCACACTAAAAGTTGGTTGCACAATACCTCAAAGTGGTGCTATAAAATAATTCCATGGGTGCACTACATTTCCAAGGAATTCATTTGCAAGGTTATGTTGCTACTATTCTCTTAGGGAATCCTATTTTCTCATCAAGAGAATACTAGCATCATTACATTTGGGCAATCCATCTCACCTTTTGAGTGGATTAGCTTGGGATTCTTTCACCATTTCTTTCAAAGTTGTAAAGAAGAGCTTAGTTGTGGGGGTCCAAGAGCCCTCCCTTGGAGGAAGAAGGGACCCAAAGTCCTCTTTCTTCTTGGTGTTTTCTTTTCACTAATATAATCCTTGCCATTGGTGACATGAGTCTTATTGGTTTTTTGTTCTTATGTCCTTATGCTCAATAGTTTAGTTGTTCTTTCATTTCTTAGTTTAATTCTTAGCTTAGTCTTTTATGTTTCTTTTTATAACCCTTTCCTTTACTGTTGTATTTCTTAGATAACCCAACTAAGCTTGTAAGAACCTCTATTTTGCTCATTTACGTGACAAAATAGGTGCAACACTTGTGATAGAACGACCCTGATAAATGAATGACACATTCTTTGGGTTAATCCTGATAAATGGATGGAATATCCCTTGGGTTATCCCTAATAAAGGAATGGTGCATTCCTTGTCTTGGGTGGGCCAGGANTGTGGGTCATTGTATTTTTGGATATACACTCCGTGGAAAATAGGGTTTGTGGCTAGTACTGAAACTAGTCTAAAACAGGTGTTTCGGGTAAAAACGTCATAACTTATTCATAAAAGATCCAACTTCTGTGAGACCAATTTTTTTGGTTATATTAAAGTATTTAGTATGATGTGTAACAATTTCATATATATTTAACAAATATTCCATGCGGGGCACTCTCTACAAGGTCTCTCTCTTGAATAATCCATAATTTAGAAAGGTATGCCATTTTTTCTATAAATCCATTTCTGAGAAGTTCCAAGTAGTGAAACCGGTAGGAATTTCATAAAAACATTGAAGAACATTTTGTATCAGTTTCAAAGATTTTTTCATTATAAGTACAAAGTTATGATTATTTCAAGTTAGGGTTGTTGACTAATCTAAAACTAGTCATGGTTGAGACAAGTAGTTGATGAGTTGACACATACATTAGGTGTATAGTTGATGATGTTGGTACATATTGATGAGTCATTTTTTATGAGTAGTTGAGACATGATTGGTATATACTTGGTACCTGGTTGGATGCACTTGTTTATGGTACAGGTTGATTACAAGTTGTTTGGCACAGGTTCGTGCATGGTTGATGTAGTTGTTTATGGTATAGATTGATATCTGTTGAGGATTGTTGCCTCATATCAGTTGGTGCTGAGGGTTTAAGTTGAGTCTTGAATTATAGAGATGGTTCTCTTGTAGAGTTTTACTCTATTCAGCTGTTGCTGAAAAACCCCAAGGATTGTAGTCCGTAATAAAAAGAAAATTGTACATACATCTTATGTTCTTTGTGTTCCATGTGGTGATGACTTGTTGATGATATATTGCTAATATGTGTTGAAATTTAACTGGTTATAAATGAAGGAAATGAGTAATGAGTTAATGGTGATTTTTAATAAAGGATTTTTGGGGAAAAGATCCCTACACTGTTCAGTCCCCCCCCACTTCAATGTAGTCGGTGTGTCCAACACCACCAAGAAAATGACCAAAAACACCCAAAACAACCTTCCTTCAATAGGTGCATACTAAATTTCAGTCATGAAACCCTAATTAGGATGAAAATTTCATACCACAGAAGTGTGAATGAAAGATGATGAAAAATAAGAGGCAATTTCCCCTTATTTATACAATACCAAATACCAACATTAGGTCAAAAAGGTCGACATGGCTAGTCACAAATAATATTCATTTTTTACATTAAATGTCACAACTAAACCCTAAATAAAGATGCTAAGGTGATGTCATGCCATTTTAGGGTGGCGTTAGGCCCTTTTTTGTCAACCTTGGCCTCCTGGAGAAAAACATTAGGTCGTCTTAGGCCTCAAGAGCCTTCCATACATGCCAATTGGCACACAACTGCCTCCAAAACCTCGCAAAGAGTTGGATTATGCCATGGGTGACCTGGGTGATGTCATGATCCTTCCAAGGCCTACATCATGGTGGAAAGGGCACAACCCCCTTGGGTCTAGGCCTGCCAGGCTATCCCTAGTGAAACTTCCTCCTCTCCCTCTAGTGTAATCCTCTGACCTATCTCTGTCCCCTGCTGGGGTCTCAACATCCATCTGGTGGGATTTTAGCACCATGGAGGTCCAAACTAATCATGTCCCCATGTGTACCTTTCCATTGGGTGTGACCCTGCAACATCAACATATACAACCTCCATGGGCTCATAAGTCACAAAGATCATAGAAATGTCAATCACATCTAATCATCAAGTTATTAAACATGTGCATAAAACCCCTTTCACTCGGACAAGCACTCAAAGTAATTATACTAATCTACAAGCCACGTTTGGAGGGAATTCTAGGAAATCTTATTGGGCTAATGCTCATTGGATGTGGGATGTTTCCAGGGGAAGTCATTCTGGGCCATGTGAGTGGATGAGGTGGTAAGGGATGTCTGGGAAAGGGGTGCAGTGAAAGCATGAAAATGTATGGCTTACCTGTGGGTACCTTTGAAGAGGGTGAGCTACACCTGTCATGGATGAAAATGTTTCCAAGACTATTCATGTCTTTTATATTTTATTCTTATTTATTTTTATTTCAAGAGGCTAGTTAGGGGACACTACCCTGGCGTGGTGACCAGTGGTGGAAATGTTACCCACAAGCATTTCAAGGAGATGAGAAGGTTAGCTCGTGATGATACCCCCTTTCTCTTGGTTATTCCACCAAGAGCCACTATCCTAGCATGGTGACCAACTGTTGGTAGTGTCATACCACTACATTCCCATGGACCTAATAGGTTGCCTCATGATGAGACCCCCTATCCTCTAACTAGGTCTTGTTTTATTATTTTTATGGGTCCCTATGTTTCTTTCTAAGAATATTTTTATTTCTTTCTCGAGGATCCCTGGGCAAAGCATCTCAAGGTTTCATTCTTTTGTATTTTATATTTTTCCATCTACTTTTACCCTCTCATCCTTTAGCCCCTTCTTCCCACAAGGTAAGGTACAACCATTATATATTTGGCCAACCCAATTCTCATACTAATGTAATGGGATGGATGAGTGGGAAAAATATGAAAAGTGGCAAGTATGGTGGGAGTGGACGATGGAATTTCATATATCCCCTCAGTGGAAAATCAAACCCTATGGGTACCAGATTACTAGGGAATCCTATCATTCCCCCCAAGTGTGGTCAAGTGGAAAATAATAAGATCCAAGCACTCGTTAGAAACAAAAAGAATTAAATGCACATATGCAAAGGTTTTGAGGATAAGAGTGACACATACCATGATACCCAGACTCATTACCTCATGGAGAAATACCCATGTCTATTGCAGGACCAGGCCGCATTGATGGATGTTGTTGTTGCCGACAAAGTGGAGGCATTGAAGAATGAAAGGATGGGCCCTCTAGGTCCATGCTCATGTCGATTTGGCTCTTGGTATTCCATGTCTAGGACATGTGGGCCTCGAGACATTATCTCCTTAGTTATCCCTAGGTTAGGGGATAACAAGTACAATCAAATTTGGTAAGAGTTTAAGTCAAGAAAGGAACAATAAAGGGAGGACATTCATATGGGTTGGGGCAACAATTCTTAGATAGGAAGTTTTTGTGCATGAGGGAACAAAGAGAGAAATAAATAGATATTGAAGCTAGTGCAACCATCGAGGGTGAATTTTAGAGCCTATTGGAACATATTTGGAGCATTTTGGAGATGAATAATTAAGAGCCACGTTGATATTCTTGAAGAGTGAACTCCAAAGTGAGTTTAATTGTAACAACAAGTGTTTGTTGTTGGTTTGTAGGTAGTTTTCCTAGCATCAAGTTCCCTTGACTTCCCAGCTAAGAGATTCCTAGCTACTTGTTGTTATCACTGAAATTTCATCCGCAAATGGTTACAAGAATTCAACATCTTCAAACAGTTATGAGGTCACCCATTGACCAAAATTACCACAAAAGCATTTCCAAAAGGTCTGAAACTATACAACCAGTGATAAAATTAAGGTGCATTATAATTACACAGGGTGCGCGTGCACATGCGCCATCCATAAATGCATGAAAAGCACACATGCGCACGATGCGCAACTGTGGTTGCTAAAAGCCGCTCACACCTGAGAAAGATGCATTTATGAGATTGGTCAGCCTCCCACCCACTTTTGGTTTAGCTTCCAAGTTGATTTGACATCCAAATCTCGGCTAGATCCGACTGGGTGGCTGGTCAAAGACCTAAAAATACCCTAAACAACCCCTTTTCACACTAAAAGTTGGTTGCACAATACCTCAAAGTTGTGCTATAAAATAAGTCGATGGGTGCACTACATTTCCAAGGAATTCATTTGCAAGGTTATGTTGCTACTATTCTCTTAGGGAATCCTCTTTTCTCATCAAGAGAATACTAGCATCATTACATTTGGGCAATCCATATCACCTTTTGAGTGGATTAGCTTGGGATTCTTTCACCATTTCTTTCAAAGTTGTAAAGAAGAGATTAGTTGTGGGGGTCCAAGAGCCCTCCCTTGGAGGAAGAAGGGACCCAAAGTCCTCTTTCTTCTTGGTGTTTTCTTTTCACTAATATAATCCTTGCCATTGGTGACATGAGTCTTATTGGTTTTTTGTTCTTATGTCCTTATGCTCAATAGTTTAGTTGTTCTTTCATTTCTTAGTTTAATTCTTAGCTTAGTCTTTTATGTTTCTTTTTATAACCCTTTCCTTTACTGTTGTCTTTCTTAGATAACCCAACTAAGCTTGTAAGCACCTCTATTTTTCTCATTTAGGTGACAAAATAGGTGCAACACTTGTGATATAAAGACCCTGATAAATGAATGACACATTCTTTGGGTTAATCCTGATAAATGGATGGAATATCCCTTGGGTTATCCCTAATAAAGGAATGGTGCATTCCTTGTCTTGGGTGGGCCAGGAGGAAGAGAGATGGTAGAAAAATAGGAACAGTTATAGGAGAATATCAGTTGGGTTATGAGTTTTGTGAGCTACGAATGGACTGTGAGAGACCACCATCTTTTATGAATTACTAGCCATAGCTCAGGGGTGATTGGCTATTGAGCATTGGAATAATGAGTTTATGGTTGTGTGGAATGTCTATCCCAAGCAGCTGGTTTCACAATATATTTGAAAGATAAGTGTTATATCTTGTTGTCATGTTATTTACATGTGTTATTGTTGTGCATGAATTATGTGTATTTGATAATGATTTATATGATGTTGTGTGAATGATTAAGTTGCATTCATGTTAATTTGGTGTTCTTTAGATGCATCTATTTTATGGTTACAGAAAATAGCTAAACCTGTTTTAAATTTATAGTTGTAAGCTATAGGAAATTGACTAATAGTAAAAGAATTACTTTAGTTCGCATAAATTTCATGTTTATGTGTATTTTGTACCGTAATGTCCCTCAATTGATATGGGGGAACGTTACACCGAGAGAAATGAAATTCTTCTCATAAAATTTGAGGGACCTATAAAACAAATAATGCAAACTAATATTTGTGCCAACAAGGGTAGAGATTTTGTGGGCTATGCATTTCCTTTTAGTTCCCCTTATTGACTTCAACCTAGGAAAACATGAGGGACAAGGTAGAAGTCCCACAGATTGTCTTGAACTTATAAATTTACAAATAATTTAATGGAAAGAGAATGGCCTTGGAGAAAGGTTGCATTGAAAATGAAGGTGAAACACACCCTCTACAAAGGAACCCATAAATGAAATAATATGAACCCTTTTATGTCATGAACCCCATGCCCAAATTTTTTTTCCTACTCCACCTCACACTCATACATGGCATAGATGGGTTGCCCTTGTGAAAAACCCTTGAATTCAGTATTGGATGGCCCAATAGGATGCCTTGACACCCCTCCCACACCTAAATTTGAAAAATTATATAGTGTCTTTGAGTGTTTGTTTAGTTTGAAAAGAGGGCTTTGATGCACATGTTTGGGTGGTTTTATCATTAGATGTGGTTTACTTGGCATGGTTCCTGTGAATTATGGACCATTGGAGGGTGTATTTGTTTGTATTTGCAGGACCTTATTCAGTGGACAAGTATTCATGAGGAGATGACTTGTGCATACGTTCATGAGGGTTTTGGAGCCCATGATGGATGTAGAAACCCCATGTCTAGGGAAGGCTTGTGATCACCAGTTTCCTAGTGAAGAAAGGGGGTTTCTTCCTTTAGAGGAACTCTGGCATGGCCCAAGAGACCATTTCCATTTCTCCCACATTTGGATGCTAGCCTTTGGATTCTTGGATGCCACCTTTGTATCCCATGACGTCACTAGGGCTTGGTGGAGATGATGAGGGATGTGTGTGATGTGACATTTGGCACATGTGATGATGATGAGTATCATTTGGAGGCCTAGAGCCACATGTTTCTAGCCTAATGTCACCCTATCGAAGCCTAACATCACCCTAGAAGGGCATGATGTCACCCTTTTAAGGGTCATTTTGTAAAAATTATGAATTTATTTTAAATTCAATGTGAAAATTAAGAAGTAGGCTCAGATTTGTGAAAAGACACAACTTTTGAATAATAAGGCTAGGGTTTCCCATATAAATATGGCTATCCTAATTCTTTTTTCATCATAACACTCCTCTCACAAGAGGGAGGTTTGAAATTTTCTCCCACTTGGGCAATTGGACTGAAATTTGTATCATTTTTTGGCTTAAAGGAGCATGCTAGAGGTATTCTTTGGCTATTTTGTTGTGGTAAAGTGTTTAATGCTTGATTATTCTTGGTGAAATTAAGTAATTTCTGCAACTTCCTTCATGCATTGAATGCTTGTGGTTAGATTTACTTATTTCATATTGAAGATCATAAAATTGCTTGCTTAAAATCCTAGATGATAAACATAAGGTGATTCTTTCTCTCTCTAGAACTTTCCACCCTTTGAATGTCAAGGAATCCCTGTCTAAACTAGGATCCTAAATCCCTAAAGTTCTAGAACTTTAGGAGTCATATTTTAGAATCTTGTTTCCATCATATTTCCAAGAATCTAAGGAAGGGGAAATTCACTAGGGCCTAGAAGTGCCTACATGCTAGTGGAATTTATCTCTGAGCCTTGGATGCTTGAGGACTTAAGTTGCTACTCCCCAAGACTTCCCCTCATTTATCCTTAGATAAGTATTATTATTCTTCTCTCCAAGTTGTTTTCTTTTATAAAAGACTCCATATCCCAAAAGGAACTAATTTCTATGCTCTTGTGAATGAATATGATCAAACCAACTCTCAAACTTTACACTCTCAAGCTTCCACTAACTATTTCTAACCTTGACTTATCCTAGATATCTAACTTAGTTGTTGTTTTATAAGATCATTACTACATCCAACCTAAATGTTATTGATTTCCTACATAACTAACTATAGTAACTATCTAACTTACTCATAAATATGCTACAATAAGTACTAAGTAATCTACATGATAAACGCTAAGTTTCTATGGTCATTTATTTTAATTCTGAGTGATAATTCTTTTGTCTATTACAAATCATTATTTTTTTTGTGAACTCTTTAATTTATTGCAATTACATATCAGCCAACACACATTTTTTTGTCTATTGCCTACTGATGTGTTTTATCATATTGGTACTTGGAATTTCCATATATATGTTATAATTGTCTTGTTCTAGGAAGGTACACCAATTACTCTTCATTGCCTCAATTTATCGAACATAGAAATCCTAACTTGGGTAACCAATGAGAGGGGGGGGGGGATATTAACCATAACCCTTAGTTTTCCCATCCCTTTAGGTTATTGGGGACACCTCCCTTGGGGTAGACCTCTTCTACTCATAAAAGTTGGGATTTCCTATTGAGGTGATAATGATAGGATATCTTGTTGTTACATAAATTTCATCTACTTGTCTTGGGCTTTGGACAAGTACAAATTGTATGATAACATGATCAACCTAACGAAATAATACACATAATCTGTAAGGTTGTGTGGTGTTGTATACATATTGTATTTTTATGGTTTCTTATTTTCAATTTCTATTTATGGTTGCATCTCTGATATACATGTTATTTTCATAGGTTGATATACTAGATTTGTTAAGTTTTGGGTGAATTGTTGTTGGTATTATATACAAGACTTTGAAGATGTTTTTATTTTGTGAATTTTTTACATGTCAATCCATTATGACAGGTAATGATCTCAAAACAGGAAAATAGGTTACATTGTCCCCTTCATGCATTTTTCATTATTNACAACTTTTGAATAATAAGGCTAGGGTTTCCCATATAAATATGGCTATCCTAATTCTTTTTTCATCATAACACTCCTCTCACAAGAGGGAGGTTTAAAATTTTATCCCGCTTGGGCAATTGGACTGAAATTTGTATCATTTTTGGCTTAAAGGAGCATGCTAGAGGTATTCTTTGGCTATTTTGTTGTGGAAAAGTGTTTAATGCTTGATTATTCTTGGTGAAATTAAGTAATTTCTGCAACTTCCTTCATGCATTGAATGCTTGTGGTTAGATTTACTTATTTCATATTGAAGATTATAAAATTGCTTGCTTAAAATTCTAGATGATAAACATAAGGTGATTCTTTCTCTCTCTAGACCTTTCCACCCTTTGAATGTCAAGGAATCCCTGTCTAAACTAGGATCCTAAATCCCTAAAGTTCTAGCACTTTAGGAGTCATATTTTAGAATCTTGTTTCCATCATATTTCCAAGAATCTAAGGAAGGGGAAATTCACTAGGGCCTAGAAGTGCCTACATGCTAGTGGAATTTATCTCCGAGGCTTGGATGCTTGAGGACTTAAGTTGCTACTCCCCAAGACTTTCCCTCATTTATCCTTAGATAAGTATTATTATTCTTCTCTCCAAGTTGTTTTCTTTTATAAAAGACTCCATATCCCAAAAGGAACTAATTTCTATGCTCTTGTGAATGAATATGATCAAACCAACTCTCAAACTTTACACTCTCAAGCTTCCACTAACTATTTCTAACCTTGACTTATCCTAGATATCTAACTTAGTTGTTGTTTTATAAGATCATTACTACATCCAACCTAAATGTTATTGATTTCCTACATAACTAACTATAGTAACTATCTAACTTACTCATAAATATGCTACAATAAGTACTAAGTAATCTACATGATAAACGCTAAGTTTCTATGGTCATTTATTTTAATTCTGAGTGATAATTCTTTTGTCTATTACAAATCATTATTTTTTTTGTGAACTCTTTAATTTATTGCAATTACATATCAGCCAACACACATTTTTTTGTCTATTGCCTACTGATGTGTTTTATCATATTGGTACTTGGAATTTCCATATATATGTTATAATTGTCTTGTTCTAGGAAGGTACACCAATTACTCTTCATTGCCTCAATTTATCGAACATAGAAATCCTAACTTGGGTAACCAATGAGAGGGGGGGGGGGATATTAACCATAACCCTTAGTTTTCCCATCCCTTTAGGTTATTGGGGACACCTCCCTTGGGGTAGACCTCTTCTACTCATAAAAGTTGGGATTTCCTATTGAGGTGATAATGATAGGATATCTTGTTGTTACATAAATTTCATCTACTTGTCTTGGGCTTTGGACAAGTACAAATTGTATGATAACATGATCAACCTAACGAAATAATACACATAATCTGTAAGGTTGTGTGGTGTTGTATACATATTGTATTTTTATGGTTTCTTATTTTCAATTTCTATTTATGGTTGCATCTCTGATATACATGTTATTTTCATAGGTTGATATACTAGATTTGTTAAGTTTTGGGTGAATTGTTGTTGGTATTATATACAAGACTTTGAAGATGTTTTTATTTTGTGAATTTTTTACATGTCAATCCATTATGACAGGTAATGATCTCAAAACAGGAAAATAGGTTACATTGTCCCCTTCATGCATTTTTCATTATTCATTTCTTGGTTCATTTGGCCATAGGATCGACCCTACTGAGTTGTGAATAGAACCTTCTTCGTTGTTTAGAAGTTTTGTAATTTACATGGTAGATCTTATCGTTCATGGGATCCTTAGTTAGAACCTTGTTCATAGTTTGGCACCCATTGTTATAGCTCTAAAATCCCCTACTCATGCATACATGGCATTGGCCCTCTTACTTGTATAACTTTCCAAATCATTGCTGATAAGCTCTACTTAAAAAAACAAATTTTAGAGCATGTACACACCCTGCACCACTACAAGCCATGTACATACGCTTGCTTCATGCTAGACAACTTGCGTACATATGCTTGGTGCACAATACACAACCTGTGTATACCTCCAAAAGTTGCAAAAATTAAAAAGTTGTAAGGAATTCAGTGAAATTCACAGGCTATTGGAGGTTTCCCAACCAATTCACATGCTATAGCATGTTCCCTAACCAAATAACCATCCTCTTGTCATATAAAAGGAGGTTTTGGGGTCTCATTTCAGAACTAAACATAAGAACATTGAAAATATTCCCAATTTCACTTCCCTTCCTTGCCTAAGCATTTTCTACCTTTTGTGAGTTACTGCCTCAACATTCCCTCTTCAACCCATTCTTTGATCCAGATTATTTTCGGCATGAAATGCGAGCGGACATATAATAAAGAAATGCATAGAGATATCGTAGATATTCAATAAGATAACATAAATGTATCAGATATGCAACCATAAACACAAATATATAGTAATACACAATTTCTATTAATGAAATAAATGTACAGATACTGTAAAAATATAGAGTGAAAGACTCACTAGAATGGTGGCAGCTTATCTCTGAGAAGAGATGTGACAGCTACTTGAATTCGCAAGAAGATGGTTACAATGAGGCTATGAAGGAATTTTTACAATAAAAAGGAATGCCAAAATCCCTAGACATCCAAAAACCTAACCCTAGGAGATGAAGCGCCAAAAGTCATGTGGGCCCCGTTTGGGTAAGTGAGTACATCAACTTCCCGGGGTCGTAACTATTGCATATGATCTCCGTTTTAGGCGTGTGATAGATCGTTGGAAAGGTATTGTCGAGGAGATTCATATTGGGGGCTCAATTATGCCTTAGGATATCATTGAAAACCTATATATAGAAAAACCTTTATTTGGGCCCTCAAAATGGCCCCGAAAGTTAAAAACTGCTAAAAATAGTAACTTGCCAAAATTGCCAGAAAATTGTTTTGAGCCATTCGGAAAAGGTGGGTGGCCACTGATATCCACTTGGATCATTATTATTCCATTCAATACATTCCATTCCCTTGAGGTGATCAAAATATTGAGAGAAGAGGCCTATTGAAGGTGCACCTGGAGCATTGTAAAGAGGAACCCAGACCAGGTTCACGGAACAGTTACTGACATGGATTGCAAGATTCATTCTTTGTTTGATGAATAAAATAATCTCTTTTCCTTATCCCAAATGATGATGTTTTGTGTATTTTCTTTGATTTATACATATCATTTGATATCTAACCCTAATTTATGAATAGAAATAACATGCTTGTAGTCCTTGTTTTCCTAGTCTTGAATGCAGGTCAACCTTGGGAGTAGACTTGCAGTCTTTGGAACTATAGAGATTGAGGATGTCATCACCAGACGTGGGATAAAAGGTACTGTAATCGATATTATCTTCTACTGCTTTATGTTCATTGATTTTGGTATGTTTGGGGTAGAGTAGAAACTAGTTTGACTTGTAGATGGTCATTTTCTCTGTCTATATCTTAAACAATGGTATAGTTAAAAGGGTGATTTTCCTGCTAGAAGAGCTGGCGACCATACTGGGGAACTCTCTAGGTTTTTTAGGGAGGTTTTTGGGTTAATTGTTTGGTTTTTGTTTTCCTTTCGATTTTCAGTAAATTTTAATGAGTCTTTTTAGGGTTTCTGGTCACATGCAAGGTGCATAACAACCTTCCCTTCCCTTCCCTTCCCTGTAAGACTCCCTTTAGAGGTGTACGCAAACTAGTTTGGGTATGCTAGCATACATACGTGCAATGCACTCTAGACAACCCGCGGACACGTACACATGCAGGCTACTGATGCAACAACCCACGTCTTTGTTTCATGAAAGTATTTTTTGATAAAGAGAGAGTTGGTATCTTTCCTGATAGAAGTTCATACTTCTCAGTACTTTCTTGAATCAATCAGAATCTATGTCTATGGCCATAGCTTGGGTATAAGTTCTAGTTTACATATTTCCTTATTCTTCTTGTGTTTTCCCTAAAAGGTTTAGAGTGAGCTGTCAAGTGTTAGATCCGCCTTTTGATTTCTTGATTGAATCCATGTGATCCGCAATGAGCTTAGGGTATTTATTAGTCTTGTTTTAATTTTCCTCTGTGTCCTTGTTTCTTGCTTTGGAAAAACAAAAAAAATGTTTTTACTTTAGTTTTTTCTTATTAAAG
>JZKD02S0208031.1:0-22152 GCA_000966675.3 Picea glauca
GAGGAAAGAGAGGTTCCCAAGGGGAACATATAATAAACTGAAAATGAAGAAGATTGGACCATGCAGGGTCATGAAGAAATTTGGGGCAAACACATATGAGATCGAATTACCCGATGGGATCGGAATTTCACCAATATTCAATATATTAGATTTGTACCCTTACAAAGCAGAAGAAGTAGGAGAAGACAGTGAATAGACAGAGGTTCAGTGGACTAAGAAAATTCCTGTAGCTGCAAAGCCATAGATGGAAATTATAATTGATAAGAGGGTCAGCAGGAAGACCAAGAGGAAAGAGTATTTTGAATACTTGGTCAAATGGAAGGGACATCCAGTTGAAGATGCTAGTTGGGAGGATGAAGCATAAATTCAAAAGCATGGACAGACCATGATGGAGCTCATGAACAGGAGTTCATGAAAATTTTCAAGCGAGAGAGTATGATGCAGGAGCATCGCAAGCAGCCAGCCAAGTGAGCATGAAGGCAGAAGATAGCTGGAAAGTGAAACATACATTTTACAAGTTTTGGAAATGTTTTTGAAGCATTAATGTAATGGTTAAAATAAAGCATACTTGCATATTGTAAATATATCATGAGCGATTCACTCTCATCTGTAGAACGTAGAGGCATTTATGCATAGTTAATGAAAGTACGTAGATTTAAAATTCCAGATTAGACAGTTTTAGGAACAGGAGGGAAAACGACTATAGACACCCTCATCTTTGTATCTTTGTATCATTCAGAATTATATCATTGTAGCATTAGCATAGAGCAAGAGAAGAGAGATTTGTAGCAGAGAGTTGAGAAGAAGAACTCATGTACAAAATCTTTGAAGTAATATATGAAGCTTTAATTTAGATTCATAGTGTTATGACGTTTTTTGTTTGTACATATTGAATGGTCTGCTTACAGTTGTTTTATTCTCTCTGCCATGCATTTTCTATTATGTTGTATGTGAATGTATGTTTTGAAGTTGGATGTTTGAAGTCTGAGAGAGTGAGGAAATGAGTTTCAATTTTTTCTTATCCTGAGTGAGAATTTCTTGCAAGAAGTGCAGTGAAGCGTCTGCAAGGAGTGCGTTGATGAAAGTTTAGATTTATCTCTGAAAGCTCAGGATGGATACCATTTTTCTCATTAGAAGTGAAAGACAAGCACATAAGTCGTGCAAGGTGTGCGCGGGCTAGTCGAGACCTTAGAACTTACCAACTAAGGTAGAGAGTTGAAGGACTGTTGCTGAAGAGGAGTTGCATAGAGTTGAGAGATTCAAATACTGAGAAATATTTGAAGGATTTCTACAAGGAGTGCATGAAGGAGTCTTCTGGGGACTCGAAGTTGCAAGAAATCTCAGGAGGAGTGGCGTTTTTGAAGTATTCAAGAGAAGATAAGGAGAAAATCTTAGTGCAAAAGGCTAAGTTCCCTTAGAGGCTTTAGAGGGAAGAAATTGAACGGTCGGAATTCTCCAGGGAGAACTCACGAAACAACGAGGACTGTAGGATATATAGAAGATGCAAGGTGGATAATGGCAGACGAACCCATCACTTTAGTACCTAGAATCAACGTGGGTTATTGATCTTGATCTATTGGAGCTGTCAGATCATTTTAGGGATTTAGAGTTTGTAATTCCAGAGTGTTAGCAACAATTGTGGTATCGAGGAACAAAGGTACATAGGTCTACAGGATTGCGCGATAAGTGCCTGAGCACGACACACAGAAGAAATCTTCTTGGGGCCCGAATCAAGAAAGTGAGCCTGTTCATGGACATGAGAAGCGGTGAAAGCTCCATAGGAGGGCTTCATCGGGACATTGGAGATCCTGGGAGAGAGAGTTTTGTGCATTGCAGAATCGCGATACACGATTTCCCGATTGGTGGGGAACAACTGTCAATTGTGGAGGACAGGTGGAAGGCTTTCGCAACGGGGAGCGGACCATTGACAGGTCAATGGCCATGATCAATTGGGGATCGGGGAATCACGAGTCTGAAGGATGCGTGCTCATTCACATTACAAACTGCAAAACCCTGATGGAGAGTATGGTCGAGGACATGTGGTAGTGGTCACTTGGACCAGGGTCTAGTCGAAGGGCTAGCACGGAAGGCACATCGGCAATCAAAAAATCATGAGTCCCATGGACACAAACACTGTGTCATCATGAACGTCGAAACTCTGATGGGGGGTTTGGCTACAGTCACACGGAGACAGGTCATATGGATCATGTTCTAGCCGGTAAGGGCTAGCTCCTAGGAGGAGGAGCTCATCGCACATCGGGATATCGGAGATCCCAGAGGCAAGGAGTTCGTGCATCTCAAACTCGTGAATCCCAAATCCCCAAAACCCCAAAACCCCAAAACCTCATCACATACCCATCCCTTGCCACCACATCTTATCCCCGTGTCATGCTAGCTCATAATTTCTTCCTGGCCCTTGTGTCTCCTCCACCTGGCTCGTACACTTCAAAGCCCATGAATTCTGCCACTTGCATTTTCCCTATCGCTTTACCTCTGCCACATCCATCCACATGGCCTCTCCTCATCCCATATCCACACCGAGCATGTCAAGTCACCCCTACCTGATCACCGTCCATTCACCACTTCGTGTCAAGTCCTCCAGTCATCACGACGGCCTCCACGTCCACCTGCTAGTCTTACCATGATTTCTCTGAATAGATCCAAATGGCAGAATGAGAAGGCCTCCATTTCCTATAGGTATAGAGTCGACCGGGGCCTTTCCTGATCCCAACGAAACAGTTATTGCAGCAGTTGATGGTGGTTGGACATCGTTTCCACCATAAATGGAAAGTCCAGAAAATGACTGTAAGCTTGTCAATTCATTCACAGGTCCTTTTGGATCGCGATTGCGTCTGACTGAAGTTCACAACTGTCCAGAGACTGCAGGTGCAGTAAACATGCAGACGTAATGTCTTCAATGCGATGTCTCGAATTGGCTTATATGGTTTTTCTCTAGGTATTTAGGGGAGTTTTCTCGCATTTTGTAGGTATCGATGGTTGACCTGAGCTCCCGGTTGTAAAGTTTTAATGAAGCATTGTTTCTCTTGTTATGTATGAGATTTTGAGACTTCTTTCCTTATGGATGTCAGTTTCTTTCATGTCTTTGTATACACTGTGTTAGAGAAGCTCGAAATTGGAGGATCCAGTCGAGCTGTAGATATTATAGGATGATTTTGTAATAGATCACTGTAATAGTTTCACTGTCTCTAATCAGTTTTTGTGATTTTCCCAGCACTGAATGACTTGGAATTGGAGGATCCAGTCAAGTCCCCTTTCAGTTCCTTGAGACCCTGAACCAAGTGGATCTTGCATTCAAAGTCTTTCTTCTGCAAACTGTCGAAAGCCTGCTGCTCGAAGTTGTTTGTTCACCTTTCTTACTAAGCCTTCCACCTGATCATATTTTAATCAACCCACTAGCTAAAGTTAGGATTCCAGACTTCCTTTGTTCTTTACATACCAGACCCAGTCCCCAAATTAGAATGATATTTCCTTAATTCTTTACCTCCATTTGATCACCCTTTAAACAAATCATGACATTAAATTGATGGGTGTCAGGCTCTGCTCCTACAAGAAATCCAGGAGTGACTTACGACGCTAACATTTCTAGCGTCGTTTCCGGGGATGAAGTTGAATATTTTCCCCAGGATTGAATGACAACAATTAGCTGATTCTGAAGGTGCATCAGAGATCAGAACTATTGAGATTTTTGTTGTTCACCTGGTGACTCCATTGTGATGACTCTGCTGGGGAGAACCTGCTCTATCAATTGTGTCTTTCAGAGGCAGACACATGTGGTCTCATCCACAGCTGCCCCTAGCTACACCTGAAACCGATCCGGAGGTGGTTCTCAGAAAAGGAAAGGCCCCTGAAGAAGACGCTTCCACTGCCGAAGCAGGTAATCCGCCATCTACTTCTATAGGAACTCTGTTTCCTCCCCCCTAGTTTCTTGATAGACCTCCTTCACAAGTTTTCTATTTCCTAAATTTTGGAAGTGTTCCTGCTGAGTTTTCCCCTCCTGATCTGGGATTGGAGGGAGAAATCCTTGTCACTCCCTTCTCCTCTGAAGTTGTACCTTGGCATAGACCCATGACCACTAAAGATTTCTCCACTCCTGCACAAGGAGGAGCACCTGCTAACTTGAGCTCGGTAGCCCATTCCTTGAATCACCTCTTGTTTCCCACCCCACTCCGAGATTCATTTCCGGTAGCCCCTTCACGAACTCCTTCTCCTCCAAATTCTCCTCCACCTAATATTCCTATGTCCAGTGCTAATCCCCCTCTGAATAGAATGGATGCCATAGTTGCTGCTAGGTATGCTCCCTTGATATTATCTCAACCCACGAATCCTTTCCCTATTGGAGATTACTTGAAATATATGCCCAAGTTCACCAGGGAAGGGGACATAACTGCGGAAGAACACCTAGTTTCTTTCTGCAGTTATGCGGACAACTGGAACATTGGAAATGAAGATGTCTGGATGAGGGTTTTTGTCCAGAGCCTGGATGGTGAGGTAAGGAAATGGTTTAGAGGATTAGCTCCTGGATCTATTGCTGGAATTGAAGCCCTGGATAATGCTTTCCTGAGGCAGTGGGGAGATAAGAAGGATTTCATGTATTATATGAATGAGTTTGGGTCGTTAAAGAATATGGAAGGACAGTCTGTCTCTAACTTCTCCAAAAGATTCAATAAAATGTACAATAAGATTCCTGATGAAATAAATCCATCAGAATCCTCGACCAAGATGTCTTATGCTAGTGTGTTTGGCCCCGATTTCTGTCTTTTATTGAGAGAAAGAAGGGCCGCATCCTTAGCTCAAATGCAAGACGCAACCATAGAAGTGGAATCCAATATATTAGTAGTCGATAGATTGAGGAACGAGGTTGACACGGGCTGGAGAAAGGGAAAATCCGAAGCCTCAACTTCTGGCCCATCGACGCCCCACCTTCAAGTAGATGAACTGACCAAGATGGTGAAGTCTTTGTCTGTAGAGATGGAAATAATGAAGGTAGAGAGGAGGAATGCATACAAGGGCCCTCAGAGCACCGAAAACAAAGGAGTTTTTCAGAGGCCAGACAATATCGCTTCCCCGATGATGAAAAGAGACAGAGATGACCAAAGAATTTAGGCCCCTTTTCAAAACAATTTTGTGGTCGAGGGAGAAGAAGGGGAAATAGATGAACTTGAGCCTGAAATCCATTGCTTTGGAGATACTCCTCCTTTTCCTCATCTCACTCAATCAACATACGAAGAGCCTCTCATGGAAAGTCAGCTAAACAAATTGAGCAATGGAGAAAAGGCTGGTGGTAGTCAAGGCAGGTACAACCTGAGGTCCAACAAAAGGACAACATCACCTGATATTCCTGAGTAGTCCACTAGAACAGAAAATCCTGCTAACGCAGTAGAAGATGGTCACAGAGGTAAGAAGGCCCAACCCCTCTCTCCCATTGTCCATAATCATGTTCCTGAAATAAAAGAAATTCCAAAGCCTACATCTTCTTTTAATTTCGATCATGAGATCCAAAAGATCAGAATCCCTGTGCCCCTCACTGAGATAATTAAACATAATGAATTCAAAAAGAGCTTCTCTGAAATTTTACAATATGAAGACTCATGCCTTTCCTCAGAATCCATAAACCCCCAAGATGAAAAGCCAGCAGTTGTCCTGGGCCCCATGGTGGAAAATAGAGATGACTCATCCCCTCCCTTCTACAAATCCTTGAACATCCATGATAAGGTGCTACACAACTGCTTGATGGATTCAGGGGCTTCTCACAACCTCATGCCCAAAACTGTCATGGAAGAGTTAGGAATAGAAGTCACCTGAGCCTATCATGACCTCTATTCCTTTGACACCAGGAGAGTTCAGTGTCTTGGAGTTATTAAAGACCTGGTTGTCACCTTGTTTCAGCTGCCCATGAAGAGTGTGGTCATGGACATTGTAGTAGCTGATGTCCCCCCCAAGTTCGATATGCTATTATCAAGATCTTGGATAAAAATATTGGGGGGAAACTTGCATATGGACCTCACCTATGCTACTATCCCAGTGTTTGGAGGAGAGCATAGAAGACTATACAGGGAAGCCCAACCGGCCTATATAATCAACGATGAGGCCAACCCTACCAACCATCCCATCTTTTGCTTAGAGACTGACTTAGGCTCCAGTTTATTACAACTCACCCATGCTTCCGAGCCTCCTCTCAAACTCAGAAAGTAGCCCACCAGTTCCCCCAAGCTTACTCCCTCCATCACCCCCGTCTGGAAACTGTTCTTTGATGGAGCCTCTTCTAGGGAAGGCGCTGGAGCTGGGGTGGTTTTTGTGTCACCTTCCCAGGAAACTATATCTCTGTCATACAAATTAGAATTTGAAGCTACCAACAATGTGGCAGAGTATGAGGCTCTTGTTCTAGGATTAAGAGCTGCGAGGGAAATGGGAATTCAAGAAGTAGCAGTGTTCGGTGATGCAAAGTTGGTGGTCCAGTAGATCAGAAACGCTTATCAGGATAAGCATCCTCGACTCAGAAGCTACATAAATGAGGTATGGGACCTAGTTGACAGTTTCTTCTCAGCATTTAACATTTCATTCATCCCAAGAGAGGAGAACACAATGGAAGATTCCTTGGCTACATCAGCTAGCAATTTCAAAGTACCCTTGCCGCCCAAATTCATATATGATGTAGAGGTAAAATACAGGCCCTCCATACCTGACAACATCAAACATTGGAAGGTATTCGAGGATGATCTCAAGTTCAAGAGGTTCTTGGAGACTGTCGAGGAATTTTCAGAAATGCACATTGACCAAGATATCGTCTCAGAGGAAGAGCTTGATGGGGGTAATTTTCTGAATAAGATTGCAGGGCGTGACATTGTACAACTGCCCAGCAACCACATTTCCAGAGGACTGGTTCCTTTGGAAATAATTTTTGATGGAAATGATGTATCGTTAAAAGGAAAAATCTCAGAGGAAGACACTGGTACTATTCAGTGCAATATTGGGACCGAGGGTGAGCCCAAGTTTGTCAAATTGTCAAGAAGTCTGACAGAGGAGCAGAGGGTCGAGTACATTGGTCTTTTGAGGGAATTTGTTGATGTGTTTGCCTGGACCTATGAAGACCTCAAGACCTATGACACCTCTATCATCGAGCATAAAATTCCATTAAAGGAGGAGGCAAAGCCATTCTGGTAGAAGCTGAGACCGATCAATCCCATGCTGCTACCTATCATGGAGAAGGAAGTGAAGAAGTTGCTTCAAGCTCGGATCATCATACCACTAAGATATTCAGAGTGGGTGGCCAACTTGGTCCCAGTAAGAAAAAAGAATGGAGAAATCCGACTCTGTGTAGACTTCAGAAACCTAAACAGGAGCTCACGGAAGGATAACTACCCCTTGCCAAAGATGGAACATATACTGTAGAGGGTGACAGGAGCTTCCAGGATGTCCATGGTTTATGGTTTCTCTGGCTACAATCAGGTCTCTATTCTATCTGAGGACAGGGAAAAGATAGCATTCACCACTCCATGGGGCACATTCATGTATGCCAAGATGCCATGTGGACTAATGAATGTAGGGGAGACATTCCAGTGTGCCATGGACATAGCTTTGGCTAGGGAAAAGGATAAATTTGTGGTTGTTTATCTGGATGACATCACAGTGTTTTCAAAATCCGATAAAGAGAACTGTTGTGATCTCAGGAAATTTTTCCTAAAATGCAAAAAGTTTGGCATTTCATTAAACCCCAAGAAATTTCTATTCGCCATGAAGGAGGGAAAGTTACTAGGCCACATAGTATCAGCAGAAGGAGTCAGGATTGACCCCAACAGAGTTGAGGCGATACAAGCCTTATCGATCTCGAGGTCCAAGAAGGAGGTCTAATCTTTCCTCGGTAAAATTAATTTTCTGAGGAGGTTTGTGCCTAACTTTGTTGAGGAGGTAAAGCTGATAACATCCATGTTAAAGAAAGAGAACGAAGTAAGGTGGACCCCTCAATCTCGACATTCCTTTGAACAAATCAAGAAGGCCTTGACTGAAGCTCCTGTGCTTATCAGTATTGACTACTCAAAGGATTTCCTTATCTTCTCCTTCACCTCACCTGACACAGTGGCGGTTGTTCTATTACAGACAAATGACAGTGGGCTAGAGCAGCCTATTGCTTATTTCAGTCGAGCATTGAGGGATGTCGAAGTTCGGTATGACACTATGGAGAAGCAGGCTTATGCTCTAGTAAAGGCTCTCAAATCTTTTAGAACCTACATCCTGCAGTCAAAGATCATCGCCTATGTCCCCTCGGTCGTTGTTAAAGACATTCTTATTCAGCCTGACATAGATGGGAGAAGGAGTAAATGGATAGCCAAAATCCTGGAATTCGACCTGGCAATAAGGCCCACCAAATTGATCAAAGGACAAGGTTTAGCCAGGCTGTTGGCTGAAGAAAACTGCCAAGCTTTGGGGATAAGTTTCATCAACGAATGCTCAGGTATTCAGCAGGATCATATGTCTGACATAGACCATCAAAGGGAGCCCCCATTGGCTCGATGTCCTTGGTATAAGGATGCCATATACTTTCTGCAGGAGCTGCGACCTCTAGATGACCTGCAAAGAAGCAAAGAAAGAGATCTGAAGCTCAAGGCAATTAGATACTTCCTGATCGATCAAGCGTTATATTGGAAAGACCCCCTGGGGTTCTTTTGAAATGCATGAGTCCACGAGAGGCCGAAATGATCATGGACGAATTTCATAGCAGCCTGTGTGGAGGACACCATTTCTGGAAAGCCACAGCCTACAAAATCCTTAGGGCTGGGTACTACTGGCCTACTGTGTTTACTGATGTCTAGAAAAGGGTCAGAGCCTGCATCGAATGTTAAAAATTTGCAGGAAATCAGTAGCTCAAGTCTCTACTGTTAAATCCGATGGTGGTTTCAGGGCCCTTCCATCAGTGGGGCCTAGATTTCATTGGGGAAATTCACCCTGCCTCCAGTGGGCAGCACAGGTGGATCCTGACTGCTACATATTTCTTTACCAAGTGGATTGAAGCTATCCCCACCAGGAGCGCTTCCCACAACGTGATCATTGGATTCTTGGAAGACCTCATCACAAGGTTCGGATGCCCAAATAAGATTGTCACTGATAATGCAGCCGCTTTCGTGGCTGAACCACTAGCCAAGTTCTGTGAACAGTTCAGGATCAAATTGAGTCACTCCACCCCATATTATCCACAGGGCAATGGTCTAGAAGAATCTTCCAACAAAAGCCTGATAAGGATCATCAAAAGGTTGTTGGAAGACAACAAAAGGGCCTGGAATTCAAAGTTGAAATTCTCCCTATGGGCTGATCGGGTGACTACAAAGAGATCTATAGGTCTCTCCCCTTTCTAATTAGTCTATGGGGCCGAATCCGTCTTCCCTTCTCAGCTGGCCATTCCCGTAGCAAAATTCTTCCAGGATTACCAGGAAGAGCCCATTNGAGGTAAGGAAATGGTTTAGAGGATTAGCTCCTGGATCTATTGTTGGAATTGAAGCCCTGGATAATGCTTTCCTGAGGCAGTGGGGAGATAAGAAGGATTTCATGTATTATATGAATGAGTTTGGGTCGTTAAAGAAGATGGAAGGACAGTCTGTCTCTAACTTCTCCAAAAGATTCAATAAAATGTACAATAAGATTCCTGATGAAATAAATCCATCAGAATCCTCAACCAAGATGTCTTATGCTAGTGTGTTTGGCCCCGATTTATGTCTTTTATTGAGAGAAAGAAGGGCCACATCCTTAGCTCAAATGCAAGACGCAGCCATAGAAGTGGAATCCAATATATTAGCAGTCGATAAATTGAGGAACGAGGTTGACACAAGCTGGAGAAAGGGAAAATCCGAAGCCTCAACTTCTGGCCCATCGACGCCCCACCTTTAAGTAGATGAACTGACCAAGATGGTGAAGTCTCTGTCTGTAGAGATGGAAATAATGAAGGTAGAGAGGAGGCAAGCATACAAGGGCCCTCAGAGCACCGAAAACAAAGGATTTTTTCAGAGGCCAGACAATATCGCTTCCCCGATGATGAAAAGAGACAGAGATGACCAGAGAATTCAAGCCCCTTTTCAAAACAATTTTGTGGTCGAGGGAGAAGAAGGGGAAACAAATGAACTTGAGCCTCAAATCCATTTCTTTGGAGATACTCCTCCTTTTCCTCATCTCACTCAATCAACATACGAAGAGCCTCTCATGGACAGTCAGCTAAACGAATTGAGCAATGGAGAAAAGGCTGGTGGTAGTCAAGGCAGGTACAACCTGAGGTCCAACAAAAGGACAACATCACCTGATATTCCTGAGCAGTCCACTAGAACAGAAAATCCTGCTAACGCAGTAGCAGATGGTCACAGAGGTAAGAACGCCCAACCCCTCTCCCCCCTTGTCCATAATCATGTTCTTGAAATAAAAGAAATTCCAAAGCCTACATCTTCTTTTAATTTCGAGCATGAGATCCAAAAGATCAAAATCCATGTGCCCCTCACTGAGATAATTAAACATAATGAATTCAAAAATAGCTTCTCTAAAATTTTACAGTATGAAGCCTCATGCCTTCCCTCAGACTCCATAAACCCCCAAGATGAAAAGCCAGCAGTTGTCTTGGGCCCCATGGTGGAAAATAGAGATGACTCATCCCCTCCCTTCTACACATCCCTGAACATCCATGATAAGGTGCTACACAAATGCTTGATGGATTCAGGGGCTTCTCACAACCTCATGCCCAAAACTGTCATGGAAGAGTTAGGAATAGAAGTCACCTGATCCTATCATGACCTCTATTCCTTTGACATCAGGAGAGTTCAGTGTCTTGGAGTTTTTAAAGACCTGGTTGTCACCTTGTTTCAGCTGCCCATGAAGAGTGTGGTCATGGACATTGTAGTAGCTGATGTCCCCCCCAAGTTCAATATGCTATTATCAAGATCTTGGATAAAAATACTGGGGGGAACCTTGCATATGGACCTCACCTATGCTACTATCCCAGTGTTTGGAGGAGAGCATAGAATACTATACAGGGAAGCCCAACTGGCCTATATAATCAGCGATTAGGACAACCCTACCACCCATCCCATCTTTTCCTGAGACACTGACTTAGGCTCCAGTTTATTACAACTCACCCATGCTCCCGAGCCTCCTCTCAAACTAAAAACGTACCCCACCAGTTCCCCCAAGCTTCCTCCCTCCATCACCCCCATCTGGAAACTGTTCTTTGATGGAGCCTCTTCTAGGGAAGGTGCTGGACCTGGGGTGGTTTTTGTGTCACCTGCTCAGGAAACTATATCTCTGTCATACAAATTAGAATTTGAAGCTACCAACAATGTGGCAGAGTATGAAGCTCTTGTTCTAGGATTAAGAGCTGCGAGGGAAATGGGAATTCAAGAAGTAGCAGTGTTCGGTGATGCAAAGTTGGTGGTCCAGCAGATCATAAACGCTTATCAGGCTAAGCATCCTCGACTCAGAAGCTATAGAAATGAGGTATGGGACCTAGTTGATAGTTTCTTATCAGTATTTAACATTTCATTCATCCCAAGAGAGGAGAACACAATGGAAGATTCCTTGGCTACATCAGTTAGCAATTTCAAAGTACCCTTGCCACCCAAATTCATATATGATGTAGAGGTAAAATACAGGCCCTCCATACCTGACAACATCAAACATTGGAAGGTATTCGAGGATGATCTCAAGTTCAAGAGGTTCTTGGAGACTGTCGAGGAATTTTCAGAAATGCACATTGACCAAGATRTCRTCTCAGAGGAAGAGCTTGATGGGGGTAATTTTCTRAATAAGATTGCAGGGCKTGACATTGTACARCTGCCCAGCAACCACATTTCCAGAGGACTGGTTCCTTTGGAAAKAATTTTTGATGGAAATGATGTATCGTTAAAAGGAAAAATCTYAGAGGAAGACACTGGTACTATTCAGTGCAATATTGGGACCGAGGGTGAGCCCAAGTTTGTCAAATTGTCAAGAAGTCTKACAGAGGAGCAGAGGGTCGAGTACATTGGWCTTTTGAGGGAATTTKYTGATGTGTTTKCCTRGACCTATGAAGACCTCAAGACCTATGACACCTCTATCATCGAGCATAAAATTCCATTAAAGGAGGAGGCAAAKCCATTCKGGTAGAAGYTGAGACCGATCAATCCCATGCTGCTACCTATCATGGAGAAGGAAGTGAAGAAGTTGCTTCAAGCTCRGATCATCRTACCACTAAGATATTCAGAGTGGGTGGCCAACTTGGTCCCAGTAAGAAAAAAGAATGGAGAAATCCGACTCTGTGTAGACTTYAGAAACCTAAACAGGAGCTCACGGAAGGATAACTACCCCTTGCCAAAGATGGAACATATACTGTAGAGGGTGACAGGAGCTTCCAGGATGTCCATGGTTTATGGTTTCTCTGGCTACAATCAGGTCTCTGTTCTATCTGAGGACAGGGAAAAGATAGCATTCACCACTCCATGGGGCACATTCATGTATGCCAAGATGCCATTTAGACTAATGAATGTAGGGGAGACATTCCAATGTGCCATGGACATAGCTCTTGCTGGGGAAAAGGATAAATTTGTGGTCGTTTATCTGGATGACATCACAGTGTTTTCAAAATCTGATAAAGAGATTTGTTGTCATCTCAGGAAATTTTTCCTAAAATGTAGAAAGTTTGGCATTTCATTAAACCCCAAGAAATTTCTATTCGCCATGAAGGAGGGAAAGTTACTAGGCCACATAGTATCAGCAGAAGGATTCAGGATTGACCCCAACAGAGTTGAGGCGATACAAGCCTTATCGATCCCGAGGTCCAAGAAGGAGGTCTAATCTTTCCTCGGTAAAATTAATTTTCTGAGGAGGTTTGTGCCTAACTTTGTTGAGGAGGTAAAGATGATAACATCCATGTTAAAGAAAGAGAACGAAGTAAGGTGGACCCCTCAATCTTGACATTCCTTTGAACAAATCAAGAAGGCCTTGACTGAAGCTCCTGTGCTTATCAGTATTGACTACTCAAAGGATTTCCTTATCTTCTCCTTCACCTCACCTGACACAGTGGCAGTTGTTCTATTACAGACAAATGACAGTGGGCTAGAGAAGCCTATTGCTTATTTCAGTCGAGCATTGAGGGATGCCGAAGTCTGGTATGACACTATGGAGAAGCAGGCTTATGCTCTAGTAAAGGCTCTCAAATCTTTTAGAACCTACATCCTGCAGTCAAAGATCATCGCCTATGTCCCCTTGGCCATTGTTAAAGACATTCTTATTCAGCCTGACATAGACGGGAGAAGGAGTAAATGGATAGCCAAAATCCTGGAATTCGACCTGGCAATAAGGCCCACCAAATTGATCAAAGGACAAGGTTTAGCCAGGCTGTTGGCTGAAGCAAACTGCCAAGCTTTGGGGATAAGTTTCATCAACGAATGCTCAGGTATTTAGCAAGATCATATGTCTGACATAGACCATCAAAGGGATCCCCCATTGGCTCGATTTCCTTGGTATAAGGATGCCATATAATTTCTGCAGGAGCTGTGACCTCTAGATGAACTGCAAAGAAGCAAAGAAAGATCTCTGAAGCTCAAGGCAATTAGATACTTCCTGATCGATCAAGTGTTATATTGGAAAGACCCCCTGGGGGTGCTTTTGAAATGCATGAGTCCACGAGAGGCCGAAATGATCATGGACTAATTTCATAACGGCCTGTGTGGAGGACACCATTTCTAGAAAGCCACAGCCTACAAAATCCTTAGGTCTGGGTACTACTGGCCTACCGTGTTTACTGATGTCTAGAAAAGGGCCAGAGCCTGCATCGAATGTTAAAAATTTGCAGGAAATCAGTAGCTCAAGTCTCTACTGTTAAATTCGGTAGTGGTTTCAGGGCCCTTCCATCAGTGGGGCCTAGATTTCATTGGGGAAATTCACCCTGCCTCCAGTGGGCAGCACAGGTGGATCCTGACTGCTACATATTTCTTTACCAAGTGGATTGAAGCTATCCCCACCAGGAGCGCTTCCCACAACGTGATCATTGGATTCTTGGAAGACCTCATCACAAGGTTCGGATGCCCAAATAAGATTGTCACTGATAATGCAGCCGCTTTCGTGGCTGAACCACTAGCCAAGTTCTGTGAACAGTTCAGGATCAAATTGAGTCACTCCACCCCATATTATCCACAGGGCAATGGTCTAGAAGAATCTTCCAAAAAAAGCTTGATAAGGATCATCAAAAGGTTGTTGGAAGACAACAAAAGGGCCTGGAATTCAAAGTTGAAATTCTCCCTATGGGTTGATCGGGTGACTACAAAGAGATATATAGGTCTCTTCCCTTTCTAGTTAGTCTATGGGGCCGAAGCCGTCTTCCCTTCTCAGCTGGCCATTCCCGTAGCAAAATTCTTCCAGGATTACCAAGAAGAGCCCAATGACATGATTAGAAGGATTCATCAGCTAGTAGAGGTCCAGCAGGCTAGGGAGCAGACAGTGGACAGGATTCAGGACCATCAGCAAAATATCAAGCAAGTCTTCGATAGGAAGGCCAAGAAGGAGCGATTCCAGATAGGAGATCTGGTGCTGAAATGGGATGCTCCTAAACAAGATAAGGGAAAACACAACAAATTTGAAGCCCTGTGGATTGGGCCTTTCAAAATCTCCAAGGATTTCTCAAATAACACTTACATGTTGCAGGATTTGGAGGGTGAAGGAGTTTTCATCATCCCAGTAAACGGGCACTTTCTTAAAAAATATTTTGTCTGAGCCTCCAGTGGCTCCTATGTTTTGTAAATATTGCCTTTTCTATTCTTTGTTTTTCTTTTTTGGCTTAGTAAGTGACTCCATATCCCAACAACAAGGCACTGGAACTATAAATAAGTTCCTAGAGCATCGCAGGGATCACTCTATCCTCCATCGATCCTAATGTTAGAAACAATTGTGGTATCGAGGAACAAAGGTACACAGGTCTGCAGGATTGTGCGATAAGTGCCCAAGCACGACACACAGAAGAAATCTGCTTGGGGCCCGAATCAAGCAAGCGAGCCTGATCATGGACATGAGAAGCAGCGAAATCTCCACAAGAGGGATTCATCGAGACATCAGAGATCCCGGGAGTGAGAGTTTTGTGCATTGCATAATCGCGATACGCGATTTCCCGATTGGTGGGGAACAACTGTCAATCGTGGAGGACAGGTGGCAGGTTTTCGCGACGAGGAGCGGACTGTTTATAGGTCAACAACCATGAGCCATCGGGGATCAAGGAATCGCGAGTCCGGAGGATGCATGCTCGTTGACATTGCAAACTGTGAAACCCCGATGGAGAGTATGGTTGAGGACATGTGGTAGTGGTCACTTGGACCAGGGTCTAGTCGAAGGGCTAGCACGGAAGGCACATCGGCAATCGGAAAATCATGAGTCCCGTGGACACAAACACTGTGTCATCGTGAACGTTGAAACTCCAATGGGGGGTTTGGCTATGGTCACATGGAGATAGGTCATATCGATCGCGTTCTAGCTGGTAGGGGCTAGCTCCTAGGAGGAGGAGCTCATCACACATAGGGATATCAGAGATCTTGGAGGCAAGGAGTTCATGCATCTCGAACTCGCGAATACTGAATCCCTGAAACCCTGAAACCCTGAAACCTCATCACATACCTATCCCTTTCCGCCACGTCTTATCCCCGTGTCATGCCAACTCATAATTTCTTCCCAGCTCCTGTGTCTCCTCCACCTGGCTCGTACACTTCAAAGCCCATGAATTCTGCCACTTGCATTTTCCCTATCGCTTTCCCTCTGCCACATCCATCCACATGGCCTCTCCTCATCCCATATCCACACCGAGCACGTCAAGTCACCCCTGCCTAATCATCGTCCATTAACCATTTCGTGTCAAGTCCTCCAGTCATCACGACGGCCTACACGTCCACCCGCTAGTCTTACCATGATTTCTCCAAACAGATCCAAATGGCAGAATGAGAAGGCCTCCATGTCTTGTAGGTATAGAGTCGACCGGGACCTTTCCCGATCCCAATGAAATCATTATTGCAGCAGTTGATGGTGGTTGGACATCGTTTCCACCATAAATGGAAAGTCTAGAAAAAGACTGTAAGCTTGTCAATTCTTCACAGGTCCTTTTGGATTGCGATTGCGTCTGNCGAGGAACAAAGGTACACAGGTCTGCAGGATTGCGCGATAAGTTCCCGAGCGCGACACATAGAAGAAATCTGCTTGGGGCCCGAATTAAGAAAGCGAGCCTGATCATGGACATGAGAAGTAGTGAAATCTCCACAAGAGGGATTCATTGAGACATCAGAGATCCCGGGAGAGAGAGTTTTGTGCATTGCAGAATCGCGATACGCGATTTCCCGATTGGTGGGGAACAACTGTCGATCGTGGAGGATAGGTGGCAGGTTTTCGCGATGGGGAGTTGACCGTTGATAGGTCAACGGCCATGAGCCATTGGGGATCGAGGAATCATGAGTCCGGAGGATGTATGCTCGTTGACATTGCAAACTGTGAAACCCCGATGGAGAGTATGGTTGAGGACATGTGGTAGTGGTCACTTGGACCAGGGTCTAGTCGAAGGGCTAGCACGGAAGGTGCATCGGCAATCGGAAAAACATGAGTCCCGTGGACACAAACACCGTATCATCGTGAACGTTGAAACTCCAATGGGGGGTTTGGCTACGGTCACATGGAGACAGGTCATATCGATCGCGTTCTAGCTGGTAGGGGCTAGCTCCTAGGAGGAGGAGCTCATCGCACATAGGGATATCAGAGATCTTGGAGGCAAGGAGTTCGTGCATCTCGAACTCGCGAATCCTGAATCCTTGAAACCCTGAAACCCCGAAACCTCATCACATACCTATCCCTTTCTGCCATGTCTTATCCCCGTGTCATGCCAACTCATAATTTCTTCCCAGCCCCTGTGTCTCCTCCACCTGGCTTGTACACTTCAAAGCCCACGAATTCTGCCACTTTCATTTTCCCTATCGCTTTCCCTCTGCCACATCCATCCACATGGCCTCTCCTCGTCCCATATCCACACCGAGCACGTCAAGTCACCCCTGCCTGATCATCGTCCATTCACCACTTCGTGTCAAGTCCTCCAATCATCACGACGGCCTACACGTCCACCCGCTAGTCTTACCATGATTTCTCCAAACAGATCCAAATGGCAGAATGAGAAGGCCTCCATGTCCTGTAGGTATAGAGTCGACCGAGACCTTTCCCGATCCCAATGAAACAGTTATTGCAGCAGTTGATGGTGGTTGGACATCGTTTCCACCATAAATGGAAAGTCTAGAAAAAGACTGTAAGCTTGTCAATTCTTCACAGGTCCTTTTGGATTGCGATTGCGTCTGACTGAAGTTCACGATTGTCTAGAGACTGCAGGTGCAGTAAACATGCAGGCGTAATTTCTTCAATGCGATGTCTCAAATTGGATTCTATGGTTTTGCTCTAGGTATTTAGGGGAGTTTTCTCGCATTTTGTAGGTATCGATGGTTGAGCTGAGCTACCGGTTGTAAAGTTTTAATGAGGCATTGTTGCTCTAGTTATGTATGAGATTTTGAGACTTCTTGCCTTATGGATGCCAGTTTCTTTCATGTCTTTGTATACACTGTGTTAGAGAAGCTCGGAATTGGAGGATCCAGTCGAGCTGTAGCTATTATAGGATGATGTTGTAATAGATCACTGTAATAGTTGCGCTGTCTCTAATCAGTTCTTGTGATTTTCCCAGCACTGAATGACTTGGAATTGGAGGATCCAGTCAAGTCCCCTTTCAGTTCCTTGAGACCCTGAACCAAGCGGATCTTGCATTCAGAGTCTTTCTTCTGCAAACTGCTGAAAGCCTGCTGCTCGAAGTTGTTTGTTCACCTTTCTTACTAAGTCTTCCACCTGATCATCTTTTAATCAACCCACTGGTTGAAGTTAGGATTCCAGACCTCCTTTGTTCTTTACATACCAGACCCAGTCCCCGAATTAGAATGATATTTCCTTGAGTCTTTACCTCCATTTGATCACCCTTTGAACAAATCGTGACATTAAACTGATGGGCGTCAGGCTCTGCTCCTGCAAGAAATCCAAGAGTTTTGTGTATAAAGGAAGAGTGACGAGGTCGGAATTTTGAAACTTCGGAATTCAGAATTTATTTTTTGGCATTTTTGGAATCGAGATTTTGGCATTCCTGTTGACAATAATTTGGGAATTTCACATGAGAACCCCTGAAATTGCGAGACGTGAAATAGCGTGAAGTGGCGTTTCAGAAATTTGGTGTTTCGGGGTTCGGGAACCCGAGAGGACAGTGTTCTGGGATCAATATTCTTGGACTCCTGGTACCCGAATGTCCAAAATCACATGGGCCATCGGATCGAAGGGAGGCTTATAGCCGTTGATCTCATGGGAGATATCATTTCAGAATTTCGGGGTTTGTGGAGGTTAGGGAGCCGGAAGCTTTGCATCAAGATTTGCAAAATCGCGAAGCCTGAGACCCCGAAAAGGGGAAAAAGTTTCGATAGAAGCCAGCCTTTTGATGAACATTTCGGGTTTTGTCATTTTGGCAGTTGTGAAGACAAGAAGTTAGGATTCCTTGTTCCAGAACTCCCGAAGTCATGAAACGCAATACAAATGTGTAGGAGGACACAACCAAGAATTTCTGGAATATCGACATTTCGGGTTTCGGAAGGTGGAAAGGTCAAGGACCTCGACAACAGAATTCGCAAAATCGCGAAGTCCAAAACCTCAAAAAGGAAAAAAACCCAATACAGGAGTAGAACATGGTCATAGGTTTCAGCATATCGACATTTCGGGTTTCGGCAAGTGGAAGAGTCGAGGAGTTCAACATTAGGGATCGCGAAACCCCAAAATCCGAAGTCCTTTGTGGCTTAAACAAAGGGGTCAGTTAACCCTCGACATGGTTGTAGTGAAGATCCTGAGTGGATCTCAGCCCGAGGGCAGGGGGATCTGCGTCACTTTAGAATAATTTGATATCTTCTTTCTAATTTAAGGTTTCTTTTTGTTGCCTTTTCAATTATGTCTCTTATTGATGTTGTTTGAGCATCTGCACCTTTACTTTCGTCATGTTTTTACTTTCAATTATTTTGATTATTTTGGTCAAATAGGATGTTGGATCAATTCTGCCACAGTGACACTCATGCAAATCATTGTTAGTCAATAACAATCAAGCTTACACAACTGTTATGATGTCTCCTCTGAAGGGCCCTTGAAATTGTCACATTTTTTATTGTTGTCTTATAAAGAATTGGCTACCCCCCGCTTCTTCTTGCCATTTATTCGTCCATTGATATTTTGAGAGCAAGACTAAAATTTTTCCTCCTTAAGATTTTGAGAGCAGATTCTAGTCGAATGATTATGCATATAGTGGTAAAAACCGCTCATATTTAACACTTTTCATGAATTACTCCCGAATTCCCAGTCATCTTTCCATTAAATCTGCTCACTTCCCCCTGTTGCATAATCATCCAATTTATGTCTTCTTGGACTGTTGTTTTGGTCCATGAAACCATGAGTCTTGAGTTCTAAATCTGTTAAAAATGAATTTCCCCATGGATTCGCCAGTTTGTTGATGATTGAAAATGTCAAGGAAGTTTCGCCCGTAAAGTATTTCTAAAGCCTATTATTATAAAAACTAAATGATACTGGTAGGTAGGACCTCATTGAACTATTGGGAAGCAGATCTGTTCATTTTTTATGTTGAGATGATGTGCGACACATGGTAGATGAAGATCTTGTTATTATTGGTTATAAATTTAGCTTATGAATCATTGATTCCTTATGTTATTAAAACCTATGCTATTCATTAATGTCATTGTTGTCTATTCTTATTGCACCTGCATAAGAAACATGTTAGTGAAATTACATGAAGGGCAGTTTTGAGAGAAGAAAAATGCTAAAACGAATGCAAGGGAAGGGGACCTAGTTCTGCAATATCACATGTGAATAACTTAAGAGAAATGAGAAACAATTGAAAGGAGAATATTTGAAAGTTATTTTAACTATACTACATGCATGAGAACACGTGATTATTATTGGTAAGCCCTAGCTAGAAAATAAATGGTTGTGAAATTATGATTGAATTACTTATTTAATATGCATATAGTTGAAATGTTGGTGGCGCATTTGGCAAGGTGATAATTCTAATGGTTATGTGTTGGTTAATTGAATTATGTGGCCAAACCACATACGGTATTTTGGATAGATGGAACGTTGGTGGAGCACTTGGCAAGGGGTGAACGTTAATGGTTATGAGTTTTTTTTTGGGTTATATGATGTGAAATGGCATACATTGATCACGCTACTGAATTTTAATGTGGTGATAGTTTTGATACATGTTTTATTAATCATGTTAATGGGGAATTGTTGTCATGTACTATTGAGTTAATCAGATGTGGGTGGAGGCGACATCCATTTACTACACGTCACCTTTACCCTTCCTGTTATCTGCCACCCTAGTCAGGCTATTGTTCGATCTTGCTACTGTGTTTGTGCTCCGAAGTTTTATCAGGGTGGAACCGCTCGACCAACTCTCATTTTAAGGAATTTGATTAACATGTATGTCCTTTTTTGGCCATTCTTGACTTCGCTCTAGTTATGAAATGATCAATGGCTCAAGTGTATGGGTTTTTGTTTTTCCTAAGTGTTGCAACTGTGTGAAATTTTGGTGTTTGAATGGAAAATGGATGGTTCTTCCTGTAATATTTTTGAGTTCATAGAGTTTATCAGTTTTCCTAGTGATATATCTCTATTACTACTACTGGTTCAGTTGGAGGGTTTTTGTTTAAGTCGTAGGTGGATAAATATTTTTCATGCACTATGACTTATCCAGTCTCTAGCTTTCTTGGTTTTAATGGTCGAAGTTTTTCTGCGTCGCTATGTTGTGTTTCATTTTGGCATTGGTTGTTTCCACCACTAAGGGTCAGGAAGTGAGTGTTTTGTTCCTAACTTATCCTATCTCCACCTCAATATTGTGGTATTTGGACAAAGAACACGAGGGTTATACCCTGCATGCATTAAATCAATTGCTCGACCGAATAAGAGCCTCGCCCTTTTTTTTGGCTCCCTGCCATGGATTGTTACCTGTTCACAAATGAATCATGTCCCTCTCTGTGTGCACACCCTTGGCCTCGAAAGTTCCACCATTACGAGGATATGGAACCATTCCCTGGTGTTGGCTATAGAGTAGACCCTTAACCCTCTAGTCTCGATTTTGTAAAGGAGATTATTGTGCCTTTCAGGTTTCTACAAGTTATAGTGGATCGAATGTATGGTCGATTACTTGTGAATATGAATTCGCCCAGTTGGTCATATGGTAGTCCCGTTGTTTTAAGAATTAAGTTATTGCATCTGTGATGATAAGATTAAACCCTTTGTTGCAAATTTCACTTCCCAAGCTACAATCACCCTCCTTATGTTAATAGCTCAGTATTATTACTGGAAACAGACACTGCCCCAATTCGAATGGATACGTGGGTATGTGTGGTTATCACAACTTGTTAGGAAAATTGATTTTATGATAGTGATGGATTGGTTGGTTGATACACAGTCACTGGTATTTTTCACTAAGGGTTGTTTGGATGGTAGTTGGAATTGGTTGCAAATTCTTGGTGTTTCCCTCACATGTCACGTTGTGTGTATGGTGTTTTGGAAAATGATTACTGAACTGAATGACTGTAGACATGGTATCCACTGTAGCCTTGTGTCATTGGTTGAATAAGACTGAGTGTGCATAGCATGGTCGATCACAGTGTGATTAAATCTATATCTCAGCACAATATCTTGAGTTATTATTGTGACTATGTGTTTGATTGTGTTAAGTAGAAATGTTGCACTGTGGAGTTTTGTTATCTGCGCACTGTTTGTAGTATGGATAGCTCGGTTTGCACACTCAGGGGCACCCACAAAAGTTTTAAACATGTTTATTTATTTCAATCAATCACTTGTTTAAACATGCATGTTGTTGATGATAGTCGTGTTGGATAGGTGGCCCAACTTTTAGGTCACATTGAGTTGTTTTCTTTACAGTGGTAGAATTGCATTGACTGGGAAAATTACCCTGTGCATAGCTTGTGTCTAAATGATAGTTGCTCGCTATATGATTAATTTTCATTTCAGGCGTGGCAATTTGGTCTTGATTATTTTGGTTACTGCATATATATGTTA
>JZKD02S0208086.1:8277-23175 GCA_000966675.3 Picea glauca
ACCAAGGCTAGAATGGAAAAGCACGGCTAGGATAAACTAAGCCAGGGTGGCTATGGAAAACTAAAATCTTGAATCGTAAGAATTAAATTATTAACTGTGGTGAATATTTATTTAACAGTAGAGAAAAAATATATGTTTTTGTTATTGGTAATTTTAATGGTGTTATGCATTGCAATTAAATATGTTTGACACTGCTGCCACCGAGGAGGACCTAAAGCTTGGTTACAAACACAGTTTTAAAAGTGTGATTGAATATAGGAGAATCTTGGGGAAAACTCCAATCTCCCCAGCCAGGCAAGTAAATAAAATGAATAAGGAAACCACAGTAACATGCTTGTAAAGTCTATTCATATTTTATTATATCACCCTTAAGAAAGTATTTATGTTTGTTTTCAAGCAACAATGTAACCGCAACAGTGAATCTAGCGGTATTCAGTATACACCACTTCATTCTAGGGAGCACATGTCCAATGATAGTGGGGAGTAGAGTACCGATTCTGGTATGTATGCTTCATAATTAGAAATATTTACTGTGATTGTAGATATTTATTTCCTGACTTATACTTATATATTATCTTCTTTAAATGGAAGAGCATGTAGCTCAGGAGGGTGAACTATGAGAGGAACCAAGTGGACAAGAAATTAACGCACCAACTGTCACAATTACACATACAGGTAAAGAGAAATATTGTAATGTTGATCAAAATAATGAAATAGTTATTTCAATTTGTTGGGCCCGATATATGATCACTTTCATGATGGTTATTATACACTTTTTCCACATGTACATATGTGTTTTTCATACTTTAAAGGAGCTTTTTGAAGAATTTCATGATAAAATGGTATGATCACCATAAGGTACGTGTAATTCATGTTTAATGATTGAATCAAGTATAATTCATCATGTTTTATGATTTCTAAGAGCTAATTCACGTTTTTTGGTGTTACAGGGAAAAAACGCACTATGTTTCTAGTTCTGGCACTTAATCCGACACTCGTTCTGACACTCGATCTGACAGTCTGTCCAACACTGCGTATTACACAAAAACGTAGGGTGACTTGATGGTTAAGGTATTGGCGGCCAGCGACGGGAAAATCAGGCATGTGGGTTTTGTTTATCCTTGCCCCCTATAGCTACTGAGCTCCAGACAACTCAATTTCAGTTGTCCAAAGAGGGTGATTATTGGTTTTCTCTGTTTTATCAGTTAGGGCATCATTTATTGTAATTTGCCGAATTTAGAAGTGGTTCGACCCTCCTGTGATCGACCACTTGGTCTGTAAGCTTATAAATACTACTAGGATGGTCAGATGATTTTTAAGTAGAATAACCAAGTAGAAGAATCAGTGTATTGTAGACAAACTCGTTTTTCTCTATTTTTGAGTTTTTACATTGCCAAAATTATGCGAGCACTGCATTTTCAAGTTTTAATGGTGAATTCATCTTGTTAAGCTCGTGGTGTGCTTTTAGAGAGTGACCATGACTTGTTGGGGGGGCCACCAATAGTCTGGTAACTATCTTCATGTTTATTTATGCATTTCTTAATTTAATTGCTCTTTTTTATTTTCTGTACATGGATGTTTTTTATTGTGTTAACTAGTTTGTTGTAGTTTAATTGTTTTTCAAGTTAGAATGATGAGATGTATTAGCATGCACTGATATTGTAGACTAGGAACAGACTTGCAAGTCTCTACACTAACCCCATGTGCATTTAGACATTAAATTATGCTTCGATTTATGATTTTAAAGTCTAGTTTAAAACAAAGTTTAATTAGAATAGAACAGAGTTTGATTTGGGTTTTCTTCAACAAGGATTGATGGATGGATAGAATTAATTCCAGTTTTTTATTATAGCTTGTTTACTTCAGTTTTATATAAGATTTCATTTAATTAGTTGTTGGTTAATATGTATTGTTAATTTACTTTTTAATATCATAGTTTAATTTCTGTTTTTAATTATTTCCTTATTGCAGTTTGAATGGTTAGAGTAGACATAGGATAGTTTTGTTTTACGCAATTTCCTTTCCTAGAATTAAAATGCGATTAAATTTCTTAGTTAAATAATGATGATCTCGTTATGTTGTTGATGGTTTATACATGAATATGCAGGGTATTTAACATTATTTTTGTCATGGCTAAATTCTCATTGGATTATTTAATCCATACCTTTCATTTTGCCATTGAGATTAGTATTGAGCTTATACCATTGGAATTGTCCTTTGTTGTCAAGTGCCATCGANTTATAGTCTAGTTTAAAACAGAGTTTAATTAGAATAGAACAGAGTTTGATTTGGGTTTTCTTTGACAAGGATTGATGGATGGATAGAATTAATTCCAGTTTTTTATTATAGCTTGCCTATTTCAGTTTTATATAGATCTCATTTAATTATTTGTTGGTTAATGTAGATTGTTAATTTACTTTCATAGTTTAATTTGTGTTTTCAATTATTTCCTTATTGCAGTTTGAATGGTTAGAATAGACATAACATAGTTTTGTTTTACACAACTTCCTTTCCTAGAATTAAAATGCAATTAAATTTCTTAGTTAAATAATGATGATCTTGTTATGTTGTTGATGGTTTATACATGGATATGCAGGGTATTTAACATTATTTTTGTCATGGCTAAATTCTCATTGGATTGTTTAATCCATACCTTTCATTTTGTCATTGAGATTAGTATTGAGCTTATACCATTAGAATTTTCCTTTGTTATCAAGTGCCATCGAGATATTATTCGACACTGAAGACATTCACATAACCACCAACATTATATTGGAATTTTCATAGGTTAAAAGAATAGTTTTCCTGCTTTCATAGATATAGTTTCTTGCTTTCATAGCTTAGAAAATAGTTTTATTGTTGTTGTAGGATAGATAGACTTTGCTTTGATAGATTAGATAGTAGTTTTCTTATCATAGATTAAGAATTAGTTGTTAATATTTCTTTCTTTCAATAAAACAGATTTCCTTTCATGCATTAGAAATAGTTTTACATTGAGCATTTAGTCCAGTTGCCTCTTAGATTTCCTTTCACGCGTTAGAAATAGTTTTGCATTAAGCATTTAGTCCACTTGCCTCTTAGGCTAAATAGTTGTTCAATCAGAAGTTTTACTTTGATTGCTTGCAGTAGTTAGTTGCCTTTGCTTACTTGTCTTTTGTTTTATTAGGTTAGCTAGGTGCCTTTGCTTACTTGTCTTTTGATTTAGTAGGTTAGTTAGGTGTCTTTGCTTGCTTGTTTATTTTCTTTAATAGGTTAGATAGGTGTTTTTTCTTGATTGTTGATTTATTTGCTTTCATAGGGTAGTTTCTCATTGAATGTAGGTTGGCAAGTTAAAATAGTTTTCTTTTGTCATTTGCTTATTGATATGCTTAGTAGTTTGCTTATTTCTTATTTTTGAACTAGTTTGTTTTACATAGGGTTTTACTTGCTTTCTTAGGAACTAGCCATCGACCCTTGGCCCAAAAGTACTTAGGTTACCTAGTTTCAATTTGCTTAGTAGGATTTGTTCATTATATAGTTTTTCTTGAGTAGATTAGCCTTAGATAGTTGCCTTCATTAGTTAGATTATACTCCTACCAGCCTTCTACCTTTGGCATATATTTTGCTACAACTCTAAGTTTACTTACCACCGGTTGACAATTTAATTGAGGTTTTTTACTGTGTTTTTACTGCTCACCGTTATATCTATGTTATTCATGTGAACAACTAAAATCTTGTGTCTCAGGAGAATATGCCTAGAGACACAAGAACTCTGATAGAAACCAAGCAAAGCCTCATGCATCAATTTATTAGTGATCTTCTCTATAATTTGTATAATTAAGTGATCCTTCACCAAATCAAGAATGATTCTTTTAGCATTATGTTATCCCTTGGGTATGGAAGCTAGAGAAGATAAAGGAAGAAAAGGGAGAACCCGAACTTCATGGATGACACAGTGACTATTATTGGGTCGAAGTGAACAAAAGAGAAGAAAAGATGTAGTGAATTCCGAGAAACAAAGTCGTGCGATGAGGAGATTGAGAATAAAAGATAAGCAATAAAGAAGGATCGAGGAAAAATCAGCAAACAGAAAAAGCCATCGTTGGATGCTTTGGAGCACCGCATGAGAAGGAAGGAAAGATATAAATTGATAAGTAGACATCTTTGTCCTACAACCCCCTCATAAATTCTCAGTGGTATATCTATTCTGTATATCTATAGATTTCCTTTCGTGCATTATAAATTGATCTAAATAGACATCTCTATCCTGCAACCCCCTCATAACTTCTCAGTGGTACACCTTATATCCAGATGAAGGTTAGCGGTACACATAACCTATCAGAGAAGAAGACTATGCATATGCACTGGAAAACATATACAAATTAACAGCCAAACAATAGGACTACATTAATCCCATAGACGATGGAAACTTAAGTTGGCGAAGTGATAGTGCATGTTCATCAGACTTAGAAGAAGCACTAGAGAACTGGCAGAATAAGATGTATTAAGTATCTACAATAATTTGTCCTAGATTAACCAGAGAATTCCATTGGATCGGCACAACCGTAAGTAACTTACCCACATTTGATGGCTTGAACCCTTTAGAAACCTTCTTGTCAGACTTTGAAGAAAGTGTACCAATACAACAAATATTATTGGTGATGGATGAGGCCTTAAAAGCCACACCAGCAAGATGGTGGGGGACACATAAACACAGCATTACAGAATGGGTACAATGTCGTAACCTCATGACAGCAAGGTTCTCAGCACAAGTAGAAGGCTGCGAAGTTCGCTACACAGGTTGAAGCTGCCCAAAGGACCATGTGCGAAGCTGTGAGGTAGCCTGGAGAAACATTAATCAAGAGCAGTGGGTACACAAATTCATCAACACGCTGGACACGACACCTATCAACGGGTACCTTCAAGCAGAATTGTGCCTCATCGCTATAGATTGACAAGGTATGACTCAGAATTTTGTAACTACCTTCTTATTTGAAATTCAATATCCATCAGTAGATCAAGCATTATAGATTGTGAGACAAAAANTTTGAATCTGAAGAAGTGCATCTTCTTCTCACCATTTGGAGTATTGTTAGGACATATTATATGCAAGCAAGGATTGTTGGTTGATCCATCTAAAATTGCCATTACAGTTGATTTTCCACCTCCCACTTCAGTCAAACAACTGCACACTGCGCTAGGACATAATATCTATTACATGAATTTCATCAAGGGATATGCTCAGATTACAGCACTCATGGAAAAATTGTTGAATAAGTATTTTCAGTTTAGTTGGACAGAGGAATGCCAGCAGAGCTTCAACACACTGAAACAGAAAATGGTTACTGCACCCATTCTGGTTTTCCCAGATTGGACCAAGGAGTTTCATGTGCATGTCGATGTGTATTTTGTTGCTTTAGGAGTTGTGTTATCATAGCCAAGATAAGGAGATATTGACCACCTGTTAGCCTTTGGTAGCAGGAAACTATCAATTGTTGAGATCAATTACACCACCACTAAGCGAGAAGGGTTAGCCATGGTGTATGCATTGCAGAAATTTTACCACTACTTGTTGGGCAGACACTTTAAGATGTTTACTGATCACTCCGCATTGAAATACCTAGTCAACAAGCCAGTGTTGGGGGGGGGAATATGCATATGGATTATGTTATTTCAAGAATATGATTTTGAGATCATAGTAAAGCCAAGGAGAATGAACAAAGGTCCTAACCACTTTTCAAGGTTGGAATATGGTGAAGAACCAACTAGTTTAGAGGATGCACTGTCGGATGCATAGCTACTGGCCATTAGAAAGATCGATGACCACTTCGCATAGATAGTCCAGTTCCTATCAACAGGAATGGAACCTAGTGAGTACACAATTCCTCAGAAGAAACAACTAGTAGTGTGTGTTGCAGATTTCTCACTTATAGTTGGACATCTATATAAGATGGGACCTGATGAGATATTGAGAAGGTGTGTTATGGAGGAATAACGACCAATGATCCTTGTAGAATCTCATGAAGGCATCGCATGAAGACATTATGTAGGAAAATCAACTGCTTAGAAGGTTCTAAAAGTTGTCCTTTGGTGTCATACCTTACATAGAGATGCTAAAGAATATTCCAGAGCCTGCGATGTGTGCCAAAGAGTTGGGAAACCATCCAGAAGAGACAAAATTCCATTAGCACCACAACTGACCCTACAAGAATTTGAGAAATGGGCCATTGACTTTGTTGGGCCTATAAATCCACCAGGAAAGCGTATAGAAGCAAGGTACATAATTACAGCAATAGAATACTTAACTAGATGGGTCGAAGMAAGAGCATTCAAGGATTGTAGTGCAACTACAGCTGCATGCTTCATATTTGATGACATCATAACCAGGTTTGGATGCCCAAAGATCCTTATGAGTGATCAAGGAACACATTTCATCWATAAAACATTTGAAKCCTTAACTGAATAATTTGCAGTCCACCATCAGAAGAGCACAACGTACCATCCACAAGAAAATGGGACAGTTGAAGCATTCAACAAGATCTTGGAGACAGCACTCAYGAAGATTTGCAGTGTGAACAGGGATGATTGGGATTTAAGAGTACCAGCAGTATTATGGGCCTATAGAACCACTTGCAAGATGTTGACAATGCAGACCCCCTTCAAGTTGGTATATGGTCTTGAAGTTGTTGTTCCAATGGAATATCTGGTACCAAGCCTAAGAATTGTTGCCTTTATAGATATGGATGGCCCTGGCATTTTTCAAGAGAGGCTTGCACAATTGGTTGAATTGGAAGAAGACAAATTCATTTTAGGATTCCATCAGCAAGTTCAGAAGGAAAGAGAGAAGGCCTATCATGATAGGCACATCAATAAGAAGGCATTCAAACCAGGTGATCTAGTCCCAATATATGACAGTAAGTTCGTAAAACATCTTGGGAAGTTCAGAACACATTGGCTAGGGCCATACAAGATCACTTATGTTACAGAGGGAGGATTTGTGCAATTGAAGACTCTGAATGGGGAGTGGAAAGAAGGATTAGTGAATGGGAGCCGGCTGAAGTGGTACTATGACAACCAGGTGCCTCGCAGCTCTCAGTGAAAGCATAAAGAAAAGGGTCTAGGTACCAAGTGAAGTTGAAACTAGGTACCAGACACAGAAAATACAGTCTGCACAAGGGATGGAGAGGAGGAAAAGAGAAGAATGCAGAGGTTGCACTGCGCAACCTGGAGTCGAAGTAAAACAGGAAGCTCAGATCTGAAGTGCCTCGGGATGAGTCATGAGTGAGTGTTGGGAGCCTATTGGCCCTTGGGTATGGAATCCAAAGAAGTTCAAGGAAGAAAAAGGAGAACCTGAACTTTGCGGATGACACGGTGACTATTATTGGGTCGAAGTGAACAAAAGAGCAAAAAATATGGAGTAAACTCTGCGAAAGCAAGTCGTGTGATGAGGAGATCGGGAATAACAGATAAGCAATAAATAAGGATCTATGACAAGTCAGCAAGTAGAGAAATCCACCATTGGATGCTTTAGAGCACCGCGTGAGAAGGAAGGAAAGACAGGTTGGTGAAGCCTCGAAAATATGGGTCAAGTTGACCTAGGGTTTTAGACACCTAGGGTTTTGGTATCTAGGGTTTTGGACACCTATGCTTAGACCTAAGGATGTCGATGAGTGATTGTAATGCATAAATAAAGGTCAATAGGACCTGGGATGGGTTGGTATCAAGATAGGTTGTCATTGTTTCTAGTGATTGATCTTATTGTTGTGAGAGACTATAGTGGATAGAGAGAGAAGTGTTGAGTGTGAGAGCCTTCTGGCATTGTAATATCTTTAGCTGGGTGCGAAGATTGACCCTGTAGCTGGGTGTGTAGGGAGGGGAGAGAAACGAAGGAGAAGAAAGAAGATTTTCTAGCTAAGAGTGCAGATAAGAACTGTATGCTTTACTTAAATATAATATAGCACAGTTCTATGGACGTAGCCCCAGAGAGAGGGTGAACCACGTTATTTTGTGTTGTGTGTGATTGATATTCTATCTCTGTAATTGATATATTGTAATTGCATTATTGTTTTAGATCTGATAAGTAGATTTGTAGAATAGATCAAAGTTGATAAGTGATATATAAGTGTTGTGTTGTTATTTTGTTAGATCCATTTGATATTCCCTTTGGTTGTAGACATCTCTATCCTACAACCCCCTCATAACTTCTTCAAGTGAGACTGCATCTGCTTTGCAAGTGTTTCTGAAAGGGCTAGTAGTTAGGGCTTTGTTGGTGCGTTGTTGTAGCGTTGAACCCTAGGTCTGCCCCTGTGCCAACACATTGGTCTCTTTTTTAACATGAATGGCCAACAATGTCGATCGATTGGTGCATCGATCTCTTTCTTAATATGCTCCCAAATCTCAGCATCCTCCAAAATAATTTGCATCCTACATTTCCTAGGTATAAAATTGGAAGCACATTTCAACCTATCACATGCTCTAAGATCGAGAGTAATCATCTCTTCATATTTGAAGCACGCCTCAGAAAAATAAAAAACAAATAAATTAGAACAAACCTTCCAGGGTTAAATCACTTCTCCCAAGCACACCAGGGTATCAGACCCAACATGTACTAGATCAAGCTCCTCTCCTAAGGACAAAACAACTGAAATACTCAAATCATTTTTCACCAAGACAACAATTTTAGAAAATTGACGCTAATACCATGTGGAAATATTTGAAATCTATGATACCATGTGGAAATTTCAAGAAACAGTTGCTCAATGGAAATTCAAAAATATCACCTCCACGTTGAGGTTTCCCATAACTATATACTCTAAAATTTCAACCTTAGGGATTACTTTGAAATATTAAATTAAAACAACGTATACTTCACTTCTCTTCACCCAATTCACAAGGAAACCCAAGAAAATAAATATCAAACAAATGTACTTCAATTCAAAAATGTTTTAGCCCTCATTAAACATATCTAAAAATAACGTATAGCAATGGTAAATTTGCCCCTTTAGTTTCTCAAGCTCTCCAAACCCTAGTTAGAGAAACCACCAAAATAGAAAACCCTAGCCACCAACTTGTCCTAGCTAGGGATCTCTCCCCTAACGGTGGTTGTTCCACCAAAAATCCATGACAAGAAAGTATAACACACTAGTAAGTCCTCATTGTCAACTTCACTTACATCACACAAGTATAATATAGTATTCCCCCATCTCCTCCACATCAAGCACTCCAAATAGTACTAGTGTTTCCAAATGCCACAAAAACCTAGTCTTATTTTTTACAAGAATTACCAAGTCAAATGCTCCCTTTTCTCCTCTAGAGTTTTTACCCAAACCATGGCTTCCTTTTTCTTCTTGGATCAAAACCCTAACCCTATTTTTCCCTTGAATTCTCTCAATAACCCTAGTGCTTTATACAAGGAGAGAGAATGCAAGTGAAGAAGAGTACAAACAGAGAAATTTTCTCTAGCTCTCACATCTCTAACACAAGTATGTTATTACATGAGAAAATAACAATGAATATCATGGAAAGACTCTCTCCTCCCTTTATTTATATCAAAGGTATGGGATGAAAACAATAACAAGTGGACCTAGTCCAAAAGAACAACCTAAATAAACAATATATAGGCCCACACATGAAGCATTCCAACTTCAAGTGACACATTTCAATCTTCAAGTGAGTACATCCAACAAGCAAGGGTCAAAGGCAGAGCACTCCATGAGATGAGTCCAACACTCTTGCTCCAATGGCCTTCAATGCTCCAACATTTCCTCCTAAGCCATGTGTACCTCTATACCCTCCACACTAACATGATCCTCCTCTACCTAAATGTCCTCAAGTCGAGTACTATTCTCCATGCAAGCACCCAAGTTTACCCATACCATCTAAGTCTCAATGTCATCCTCCTAGATGCCCAACATTCCTCCTCCAATATGATTCATCATCCCAAGAAAGAAACCAACCTACATGTGTGTTGGCAGAGGGGCATACCCGGGGTTCAATTCTTCAAAAATGCACCAACAAAACCCTAACTACCAGCCCTTTCAGCAACACCTGTGAAGAAGATGAAGTCTCACCTGAGGTAGAGGCAGGGGTGGTTGCAAGACTCAAGTGTTTGAAACCTTAGTTGGGACATATATTTGTGATTCTAACACTTGGAAAACACTTTAGCATAGATCATTCATCAGTATTTAACCCTCATGGCACTCCACAGATGGTGCAGAGCACCATAGCATTCACTTAGATCTAGGTTAAGTTAGCACTTAGCAACAGAAAAATAGGTCTAGCACTCAGCACTTTCATATATGTCAGATATACATCCATACATCTAAGAAGTACAAAGCAAAGTAGATCTATCTAAGTATATCATAGCAAAGCACATAGCATAATCATATCAAAGAACAACACATGGAAAGAGACAAACACATTAGGTCGAGGCATCGAGCACAACACATGGGTTTATTGTGGTTCACCCCCACCCTGGGGATACATCCACAAAGTCTTCCTCTTCTTTATTAGCTTTGGTCAATCTGATTAGAGCACGGAGCTCAAACTTGTACTCCGCATAGGACAGGAGATCTGCGTGCACCTCACTGGATCCTCCTTCCCCGAGTGGATCTAGCACAAAGCCTTCTTACAATCCATGCACTCATCACTTAAAACACTTGCACTCATCTATGCAAGTTGGTCACATAGTATACACAAAGTATTTACTAGCACTTAGCTTATCGGCCTCTCTTACATTTCCTAGCTACTTATTTATACTTTACAAAATAGGCCTAAACATGGGTAAACCCATGGGTCAACATCCCATACCCATTACATTATCCCCAAAAACCCAAAAAGGACCCAAGAAAGGGGTCTAGCTTCCATGATCTCCACTTCACATTGCGCTCCATCTTTGAAAAGTTGTCGAAGTTCCAAAAATGGTCAAATATGATCAAATGTTTCCTCAAACTTGGTCAAGGTCCAACAGGCCCCCAACACTCACCTATGACTCGTCCCAAGTCAGTTAGATCTAGGTAAAGTTGCCTCAAAGGTCTCAAGCTTCGCTTGAGCTACTTCGACTTGTCTCTGTGCTATTTCTTCCTGCTCAACGAACTCCTGAAGAATCACTTCGTTGATAGGCCCTTCTAGTTGTTGCTTGACTGTAACAACTACTTATTCCAGTAGTATTCCTTGGCCTTCAATTTCTTCAAACAGTATATAGGCCTCCTCCTGGATCGACTGGAGTTTCTAGGTGACTTCCATCACTCTGCTTTGCATGGTAAAAACAAGTTGTTGGGCAGTTCGTTGCTCCTGGGATCTCTTCATACTCTCGATAGGTGGCAGGAGCTTGCATTGTGAATGTATTGTATTTGCGTGTTGCTTCTCTTCCTAGAGTTGGGACTCCATTTTCTTCAACTCTGGGTCTTCGTATAGTTTCTCATATATCTACGTGCTTTTGTTACTTAGTTGTTTACATTGTGCAGCAAGTTTTATAATCCTCTTGACTGCACTCTAAGTGTCCAATTCTCGTTCTTTGCGCACTTCTTGCGGATTCTATGGTATGGTTTGAAGCTCTAGTTCCACGACCTTTTGTTGAAGCTATTGAATAACTTCAGACAGCTTCATCACTTGATGCTCTATGGGCTCTTCGGTCTTCTAATCTAAGCCGATCACAGAGCGAAATGCTCTGTTGACTGCTTCTTCAATTCTGATCTGCTTTGCGAGCAACTACTCTTTCTCTTTTTGGATTTTTGCTTGGTCTTCTTCAATTTTTTCTTGGAGAGAATTCTTCTCTTATTGCGTTGTTGGACGTTGCTCAATAATTTCTTCCTATGCCTTCTTGAGGGCTTGGGTGGCCTATGCTTTTTCTTCCTAAGCATGTTGAAGGCATACTTCGACTGTATCAGCAATCTTGCGAAGTTGTACTAATTCATCTCCTTCTTCTATTGTTCCTTCTAGCAGAGGCATAGTACAGATTGCTCGGCTAGACTGGATTGTCTGCTATACTCATTGGAGCGCGATCTCAATCTGGCTATACATTGTTTCCTACTTCTCTATTATTTCCTTTGAAGCATCATTGACCGTTGCAACAATGAAATCAAAGTCATCCAACGTGAGGGCAGTTCGCATCTTAGTTACAGGGGTTCTTGGTTTCTTTCTAGAGGAAGACTTCAAAGGTGAAACCTTCCTTTTCTTGGATGAGTCTACTTCATTCTTGGGTGGTAGTACTTCGACTTGTTGTTGCTCAAATTATGCACCTTCTTCGTCATCACCTTCTTCATTTGGAATAATGGAAGTCATCCTTACAGATCTGCTATCTATATCCTGAACCTATTCAGGCTTCTTCGTCTCCTTTGTCTTATTTGTTCTACTGGGCCCAGGTGTATCTTGCGCAGATTCTGGGCTCTCGATGTTTGAAATTTCTGCAGGGTCTGCTGAAACAAGGAGGTCCGCCAACCACTCCTTGGTGATCTCTTCCAGGTCTTCTTCTGTCATCTTATAGTAGGACTGGAGTTGTTCTTGGTGCTCATCAGCACATGGGGTTAGGTATATAAAATGGCGCTCCATGTTGAACTTTATCATACGTTGAAACCTCTGTAAAGTGTTCAGGGTTATGCGAGGTTCACTCCTTATGGCTACTTTCAGTTGATTATAATATACATGGAAAAAGGCATTCGATTTCCATTGCTTTCTCATGTCATTCGAGTACCACAAGGTACCGAACTTCGCAGCTAGTGGCTCAAAAGGTTCAAGGTCCGGGAAAGTTGCACCTTCTATTAGCTCCCATGAAACAAAGGCAATCAGTATCAGGAGTCATCTAAAATGGAATTCGTGCCCCTGATCCTGAGCTTCTCTGCACCCAATCACCAGTTGATTCACCAGATACTTTTCCCAGTTTATCTATAGTCCCTCTGCGCACTTTCCTGCGAGGTCAACTATGAAGCCTGATACTTCTGTTGGTTTATTCTTACATACCATCTTCCTTGCGATTAGTTGGCATGTGAGGCGCACTGTGCCACTTTCAATAGAAGCTACCTTGTATCCTCTCATGCCTTTCTCAACATCGCCATAGGCCTCTTTTATCTTCTGCGCAAGAGCGCAGTGTGCAGTCTTTCCAGGATAGTACTCATGGGGATCAAGGCTCTACATGCTAAGCCCGGTGATCCTATTGATCATAATCAAATCAATAGTTATGCATTGTTCTAACAATGGGCATCCTTTGTGGTAACTTGCTAGCAGCAACTTTACACAAGAATTCACCTCCTGGTGTCTGCCGAAGTGTGATATTTTCATAATGTTTAGTAGAGTAGATTGCATGAGGTTCATCATCCATTGTTGCAGGACATGCTTTGAGTTCTTTCCCTTAGTTCGCTTCAAGTACTTATATGGGGTAAGCATGCTATAAACTTTACGGTCCCCTAGGTTGAAGTCAAAAAACTTCATCATTGTAACCTTGTCTTGATCTATGTGGTAGGTGTGTACTCCCTTCGATAAATATCCAGTCACTAGGGTATATTCAAAATCTCTAGGGACATTATCCTTGTTAATATCACTGCTCAGAGGGGGTATGTAAGCTAGTAGAATGAATGGTACTAACTTTGCATTGGCTATGTCGTCTTTATTCTTATTTATCCTCTCTACGTCAGCTCGAGATGTTCCATCTCGAGCAGTCAATGGGGAGGCTTGCACTCCTCCTGTCGATGAGGCTTGGAATCCTGTGGACATTCTTCTTTCTGATATGACTCTCTCAGTCATTAAATCGAGAAGTACTTCTGTGATGGATTCCTCAAGAACGGTGATCTCGTCGAACATATGCACTCAGGAAATATAAGCAGGGTCACAATGATCTCAAAACAATGCACTAGGGTGAATGATCTTCTTGCAATGATCACTGTATACAATTACGAGTTCTACGGGCTTTGAGTTTTCAGTTGGCAAAAGTGTTCTTTGTGCACGGTGCGATGACCTAAATAGGAAATTCATCAATGGTTTGGTTGCAACGGGTATGAATCTTTTGTGAATGTTGATCCATCCATTATGGCGTGGTCCAATGTTCTGGTGGTGATCCTTTAATGCTTTTCTGTCTGTTCGGGGCGGAATTCGAATGGGTATATCGGTCCAACGGCTATATTGTTGTGCCATGGTGAAGTATCAGATGTCATTGTTCTGATATCTCGACGAAGCTCAATTATTTTGATTTTTCCTTCTATGAAGTTTCCTCTGGAACCTTCTGTAACTTTTCGATCTTGGCTCTCTTCTTACTTAGCTTCCTAGCGTTCTTCCCAGTGAGCTTCGTCTTGGTCATCCTTTTTCCATTTTAAGTCTTATATTCTCTCAACATAGTCACTTCACATTGCTGAGGTTCTTTATTTAGATCCAAGGGTAATACTCCTTCATCTTATGGATTAGGTATTTCAGTCTTTTGTGGTTCCTCTAAAGCTCTTATAGCTTCGAAATCTAGGTCCCTGGTGTTCAACAGCGAAGATCTGTTCTCTTGTTCTTCCATCAAGTAGGCGATCCTTCTAGTCATAAATTCCATGAGTTCTTGCTTCTTCTATTCTAGGGCTTTCTTTTCTTCTTTTCTCCAGATATGGTCTTTTTCAATCCAAATCTTGCCTAACAAAGCTGGAAATGGGGCACGGTCCTCAATAAATCTAATGACTTTGAACTCTTCCTCTGTCAAAGCTCCATGGGTACTCATAGCTATATGGGTAATTCTACCACATAGGATTACCATTTTTCCTTTAAACAACCTTATTCTTCCTAGTGAAGGAACCATAAGAGGCCTTCCTAGGGTTTCCCAAGTACTTTCTTTCATAATGTTCATCTGTGTTCCCTCATCTAGAGCATAGTCAATGTCGAAGTCTCCTATTCTTACTTCGATTTTCTCCTTTTCTTTGAATATCTCTGACAAACTGGCATCTTTATGTTCATCCA
>JZKD02S0208086.1:23500-40477 GCA_000966675.3 Picea glauca
TTTAGATGGAAATATCATTTTGCAAGTTATAAGAATTTCATTGGGAGGGTGAGAATTTGTATCATTCTATGTTCTTAGAGAGAAGGGATGGCTTCGTTGGATAAAGAAGATTTATTTCTGAGACATCAACAACTTGTTCGCATACCTCTTATGTTGGGACTAGCAAATGTGATGGGAATGTTTGTAATGCAAATGAGGCGTCGTATTTTTCATCTAGTCAGAAGTTTAGTCATAGTACAAGCAATGTTATTCAACATGTTCCTCATGAAAGTCATAAATCAGAGGACTTTGAAGGCACCGATGATGAAGAGGAGGAATATGACAGTGATAAACATATTCATCAGTTTAATAATAATGAAAATAATCAAAATGTAGGTCGAAGTGAAGACTATGATCAACGTTTAAATGATTTGGATGAAAATTTTCCTCAAAGTGAGGAGTTTCAAGGTATCGATGAATATTTCCAAGGCACCAATGAATATGATGAAGCATTTCCCTCAAGTGGAAATTTTAAAAGCAGAGAAGATGATTATGACAATGGTGGACACTCTTTCCCGAGTGGGGAATTTAAATACGGCAATGTTGGTGATGATTAATTTCCTCCAAGTGAGGATTTTGAAGGTACTGATAAAAAAAATTCCTCCAAGTGAGGATTTCCAAGGCACGAAAGAGGATGATGAAGAATTCCCCCCAAGTGGGGATTTTAAAAGTAGTGATGATGATTATGGCAATGTTGGATAGTCTTTCTCGAATGAGGAATTTAAAGGAAGCAATGTTGGTGATGATGATTTTCCTCCAAGTGAGGATTTTCAAGGTACCGATGAGGATAATAAATATTTTCCTCCAAGTGAGGATTTTCAATCTAGTAATGAGGATGATGAATAATTTCCCTCAAGTGGGGATTTTCAAAGTAGTGAAGATGATTACACCATTGGTGGACACTCTTTTCCGAGTGATAAATTAAAAGGAAACAATGTTGATGATGTTGATTTTCCTCCAACTGAGGATTTTCAAGATACCAATGAAAATTTTTAAGGCACTAAGAAAGACGGTGAAAAGTTTCCCTCAAGTTGGGATTTTGAAAGTAGTGAAGATGATTATGTCAATGGTGGACACAATGTTGATAATGATTTTCCTCCAAAGGAGGATTTTCAAGGTACCTATGACGATGATGAAAAATTATCTCCAAGTGAGAATCTTAATGGTATTGGTAGTCTTATGGGTGATGATGATTTTCCTTCAAGTGAATATTTTTATGGAAGATCCAATGAAATTGGTGAGGATGGTAATCATGTTTCTAGTGATTTTGATATTCCTCTCATGAACGAAATTATCAATGAAGATGATGGACCAAGGAATCAATATCATGTTCTCAATCATTCAGCTGCAACAAATCAAGGTTATTGACATTCTCTTGTTCAGGCTCATCACAATGTTTTTATTGATATTCCTTCTAGTGATGAGGAAAATCCTTCTAGTGAGGATGATGAAATAGTGGAGACATTGCAAATAAACATTGTGTCTAGGACCAGGACTAGACATTTTTATATCGATCCAAATCATTCTAGTTATACAAGGTCTAGGAAATAATTTCTCACTAAATCAATTTCCATAAGTGAATTGATTTCAAGTGAATGTTGTCAAAATAATTGTTTGAAAAGCATGGACTACATGTATGCCTTGAATAAAAGGAAGACATATTTGTCAATGAATAAGAGCATGAAAAATTCATATTTGATGGGGGGCATGATATCCACCAATACAAGATATGATTATCGCATTGGGAATATTTTACTTTGCAGAAAGGCTTGTTGAGATCAATTCCTGCTTCCAAATTTTCCTTCCGTTTTCTATTTTCCCAACTTCTTTTTTTTCCATTTATTTTACCTCTTCTATGCTTTCCCTTGTTTCCCTTTTCCTTTCTTCCATTATTCTATCTCTTTCTATTTACCATTCTTAGTCGCATTTCAAAAATTGGAGGGTTTGCGGGTAAGCGGATTCGCGGGTCTTTATCCCCATCCATTTTCCTATGCCACAATTTTGTCTGACCTCCTTGCTATATTATACTTAGCCTTTTTTTCAACATCACAGATTTTTGGGGTCGAACTTTCATTCTCCAAGTTCCGCGATCTCCACTTTGCACCCAAAATTCCATGATCCTCATTTCAACCATCAAACTTGTCGCAGGTCTTGAGTCCCTAAAATCATTTTACTTCTTCTACATGCAAGTCATACCGACCATTGTTCTACACTTAAATTATTTGTTATCATCCATAACCGCGGGTTGGTGGGTTCCCAGGTGGCGGGTTCGTAAAAAACTTCATATTCAAAACTACTATCGTCTGTCCCTGCCATTCTTGCACTTTTTCTAATATGCATTGAATGTTGTTTAATGCTAACAACTAATTGTGCAGGATTCAAAAAGGTTGTCATTAATGGTGAAAAACTTGAGGAGATTATTCATTAAATTGCATTAATTAACCACTTTCCAAAGGATTATATTATTGTCATCTCTCCAAAAGGATTTATTTCAAGTTATTATTCAGTTGAAGAATACTCTCGTCAACCTAAATGGTAGCAGCAGCTAGACATCAATTATGTGGAAATACTTTGAATATTTTTGGTCGTGAAGACCAGAACTTTCAGTGGTCCAGAGCATATTCATATTACTCATTTCCTCCTGCACAAAAAGACGTAATTTGGATATCTGAAATTGCTCGCGCAGGGTGTGTTCCTAAGGTATTCGACTGCAAAGAACTTTTTGTGTGGTGCATTGAGAAGTACATGCCGAGTCAAAGAATTATACAACTCCAAGATCATTTCCTAATTTCCCTTTCACCACAATTTTTTCGCAAGATGTTGAAGCTCCCAAAGCCAACACTTACCTCCAAAGGAGAAGAACTGTTCAAGAGACTCACGGAGATACACCTAGCAGGAGGTACTAATGAAATAAAAGACCCTAAATTAATTCTCAACTCAATGTTTATAACAAAGCAACAATTTGACGAACAAGTTGAGATATTTAAAGGGTTATCAGTTGAAAAAACTTATGGCATACTCGAATATAATGAAGATGAAATAGACAATTGGCTAGTTGATTATTCCGTGAAAAATAGAGATATTGAGGAAGAAGTACATGGTATTTATCTTGACTTAAGATACTCCGAAGGTGATTTATTCAACATTTAAATCTGGCATGAAATAAACGTCGCACCAATGAAGAATTATATTGAAGATTGGTTCAGCAAGGCAGTCCACAAATTAACCAAAGAAGGGCAAGAAACAGTTGAGACAGTTCTTGTAATTGTCAATGAAGACAATAAAAGGAAAGTAGCAAGAAAGTGAAGACACGAGAGACCATCATAGTAAGTTCATGTTGATCACATTTTGCTTTCTTTATCAGTTTTTTCATCCAGTTACTCTGGTTCTTTAACTAGAAAGGTTTAACCAAATCTGATAACTTCTCCATGTCTTCTTTCTAGGTCTTGTTACTCTGTCATCGCCCACCATTCTCCTTCTACAGCTTTTCTCTTATTCATATTTTCTTTATGGTCCACGAGATCTCCAATTCCAGTCCTAAGGAAAAACGCATTTAAATTTCAAGGCTTTGTAACTGACTATATATTTTTCAGAAATCCAAAAAGAACTATTTCAGGATCAGTTTTGATTGTACTTTGTAACTCTGATTTTTTAGTATAAAGTATTTGAGATTAATCTATCATTATATTTATTTGAGCTTCCCATTTTTTTACTCTATTAAAGTTCTCTTATGCATGCAGACCATCTTATTTTATTTTATGTGATCAGAAATCTTTGGTTTAACTATGATGGATGTGAGGAAATTTTGTCTATCTTTTTCAAATGTATGAGATGTGCAGTTCCTATTCATTTATCAGGAACTCTTTAAAAAAAGGAAAAGAAAACATTTTATTTCTTGTTATTTTTTCTTGCAATCTTTATATTTCTTTGATTATCATGACGAAATTCTACAAAGTCCTATATTCTAAAAATCTAAAGTTCCAAGAAAATCTTAAAACAAAGAGAAGTACCACCTCTATAAAAACACAGGAGGGTTTATATCCCCATGAGGTTGTCGTATCATTCCTTGATGGATTCAAGAGTCAACATTTTTGACAACCATATTGGGTAATGAATTGAAATTTGAAATCTGGTTTAGCATTTTTTGAAAAATGCATGACTTTGTCCCAGGTTGATCAGCCCTACCTAGAAATTGGATTGAATAATGAATGAAGGATCTTATATCAGCTCTATAATATGGTTATAACGACAGTCGATACCTGAGAAGAATTGGAAAGGTCTTGGCAGAAATTGGTCCAAGAAGAAGAAAGAAAGATACTCCAAAGACAAAGGAGAGATGAGCGACAAGATCGAAGGAACGAAAGGTCAGCTAGAGAAGCACAAAGACAAGGTCGAGATTGAAGCTAGATGAATACAAGGGACCCATTGCCAGAAGTAAAAGAAAGAAAATTTGTATCCTAAGAAGTGGAAAACATATTCCTGAAACATCTTCAAACATGGACGAAAGAAATGAACAACCTCGAGAAGAACCACGAAGAGAACCTCATGAGGAGAGACAAAGAGGTGGTGGAAGAATTCAAGAAAATCTAAGATTTGAAAATCGAAGAAGAGTAAGATATTCTCCTTTAAATATTTGAGGCAAGCAACATGACCTCCCCGTTCTCCCTAAGGGTACCCTGAATGAATTTTCTAGAGACGGAACAATTGACGCCAAAAGACACCTTAACTTATTTCTTGATGTTTGTGATTTTCATCGTGTTGAATATGATGATGTGATGATAAGGTTATTTATTTAAACTTTATCAGGAAGAGATTATGAATTGTATACGACATTACCCAGTAGATCCATTGGCTCGTTTAATGACCTCGAGACTATGTTCTTAACTATGTTCGCCCCTTCAGTTGCATATCATACCCTTCTCACCGATTTCACCCAAATTGGTTTGAGGAAGAATGAGAGAATACGATATTTTAATCTAAGGTTCAATAAATCTTTGAGTAATATTCCAGAATATAAAAGACCTAATGACCCAGTCATACTCGGTTGTTATAAGAATGTGATTCCCCCAAATGTAAAATATGTTATCAGAACATCCTAGATGGATACCTTGGAGGAAGCAATGATTAAATCCACTGAGATGGAAGAAATTGTGATTGAGATGGGTGTTGACCCTGACATTATCCTAGGAAAATTACAAAGGAAACTAGGAGGCTTAATTATTGATAATCAAGGAGCCTCTAGCTCAAGAAACAATGAGGAACCGAAGCCACGAACGAACCAAACAAGTGGAGGAGGATTTTTCAAGGGGACTATACCAAATATGAAGGTAGACCCTATTGCAGCACAAGAAACCAAGCAAAGAATTGAAAATTTACAAATGAATAGAACCATCAGGAAAATGTAGAATGAGATAACTAGATTAAGAAGGGGGGACAATTATGTATCAAATCCGAGAATGTCGGTCCAAGAGAAAAGAAGGAACCCTCCCCAAGAAAACAAAGTGAGATTTGAAAATATTGATAATCCGCAAAGGCAAAGGGTTCCCGGGAAACCAATCCCCAATGCATCTATTCTAGATGATGTATATGATGAACAAATGGTTGAGCAAGGGAACTATTATTTACCTAATGAAATTTCTGAAATTGTACAGATGGATGGATGTGAGACGTCCATGTATATATTTGAAGAAAGCGACAACGACCCTGACTTGCATGAAAATGTTGCCCAGACAAGAGCATTTGTAAATAAATCTAAGAATAAAAATGATTCTGAAAAAGATAAAGAAAAATCAAATGAGAAAAAGGAAAATGAGAAGATGATAGATAACGTTGGAAGTAAGAAGCAACACCCGATGTCAAACTACACCCAGATAAAATACAATGTTGTAGAGGACTTCAGTAAACTAAGTGTTATCACATGAAGTTGTAAAGGGTCAATTTCATCCTTAGGTTTTTAATTTTTAGCCTTAGTCTTGTTTAAGTTTCACTTTTGATCTCCTCTTTATGGTTTTCTTAGGTCTTACCACAAAATAAATTTTAAGTTGAGTGTTGGCCCATACCTTTGGTTTATACCTTTGGTTGATAACTTTGGTTTATACCCTCATCTCATCACAATATTAGACAACCATCACCATCACCCTTATGCCACCACTAGCCTGACATGTCATTATCTCCACTATGCGCTTAAGCCCCTCCACTTTGTCCCTCTACCCATTAGAAGGTCAAATCAATTCACTTTAGTACGTTGCCATCTCATCGGGAGTTTTCATAGCGCATCTTGAGTACACCTTTCCTCTTTACCATTATTTCACTTATGAGACTTGTGTTAGTTAACCTCATTTTTTTCAGCATCCATGATTTAAGGGAAACAAGTTGGGATTTATTCATTTAAGGTTGTCTAATTGTTTTCTCAAGATTTCAATTTTGCTCCTAGTTCGGTGCTGCAGAAAATCCTGAGTTCATACAGATGCTGCAGAAACTGCTACAGACTAGTTGTCAAAGGGGAATTGGAGGTTGGGGTTTTTGCAGGCGATTTCATGCTATCTAAATCACATCTACAGTCAAGCCACGTTGTTCCTACGTTTCTCTTCCTGGGCACTATGAATTGAGGATTCTCATCACCAACTTGCCCCTTTACATTTTCTATCACCAAATTCTCAGCCTATCTACAGTATTTTCAGCCTATTCTACCACAATTGATCAAATCATGTTGTCAGATCCATCGTGCATATCTCTTGCTTGGACCGTGTTGTTTATGCTACAGAACCTGCTACAAAATATACTATGAATGTCATGTTCTAACACTGCGAACTTGTGCATTAAACTCAGCATTGTTATCCTCTGATCACATAGCCTGTATTGGCTCATTTTCCTTATATTTTCAATTGTTATTTCAAATCTAAAGTCTGTCTAAGAGCCTTGCTGATTAAAATGGTGATGACCATGCATGATTGTGAACTATTAGCTTAAAAATTTGGTAGTTTCCTCCTCCTTGCATATCCATTTTCCTGAAGGGTTTTATTCCTTCCTAGCCATCAGTTTCCCTTCCATAATTTTGGCAGTCAAACAAACAGGAAAACTCAGAATCCTTACATTGAATCCAGCTTTTAAAAAAACCATCATTCAAACCCTAAGACCTATGTCCTTGTTTGGCATCTCATGCCTCTCAGATTATTGTAGTGATTTTCCTCCTGTTTATAGAATATGGATACACCACAATAGAAAAAGGCTCACAAGGCTGGAAGTGTAGTCAGTATAGAGCCTTATGATATGCATTTGTTTGATGTTGAACCTCTGATCAGAGAGGTCTTCTAGAGGGTTAGATGTTTAAATTTCTATAAAAATATATAGTGGGAACACCCTAAGGTAGCCAAAGAGTTTGCCTTAAATTTTGATGGCACTAAAACCAAGGTGGGAACCTTTGAAATGGAGGTATTTGAAGTCACCATTGCAATAGCCACTGAGATACCCAACAATCGTGAAAGATGGTTTAAATCCATGACTCTTAATGCGACCTTATCTAAAGAGTTCCTTGAACCAGAATATCGGGGAGATAACCTGTCAAAGGGAGTGCATAGGAGCCACTTGGTTGAGGGTTTTGACAAAATGTTAAAGGTGATCCAGAGATATTTTACATGTGAGGACATATTCAATATGATTTACCAATACCACATTAGACTTTTGCAACACTTCACAAGAAAAGATCTAATGAACATCCATTTCTATTTGTTTAGGAGTATGGGGGAAATGGATGATAGGGTCCAAGCCAAATCCAAGGCTATGGACACAAGTTTTTTCCACTCAGGGTTGATTAGGATGCTTGTGATGGAGGATTTTAATAAACTAAACATAACTTGGGAGCAATTCATTTCATCTAAACATCTACAACTAAATGTAGCCCATACTCCTCAATCTAAGGTGCAGATCCATTTGCAAGTTGATAGTGTTGTCCACATAGAGACAAACAAAAAGAGAAAGGGAAAACACATTAATAAAGATAATGAGGCTCCTAAGGAAGAAGAAGAAGAAGAAGGAGCTCACCACTATCCTCAAAGGGAATTTTCACCCCAACCTGCTCTAGAACTAGAAGAAAATCCCTCAGCTAAAACCACAAGCAAAAATAAGAGAGTTATTATTCCCCTCACCTACTGCTGCAGTTGAGACTAAAGCTAGCAGGCCCTTCACTAGGTCATCATCCAAGAAGGTAACTGCTAAAAAATAAGTCATAACTGAATATCTTGTCAAGAGGAAGGATAAGGGTAAAATTGGGACTATTGAAAAACACATTGAAGTCATAGACATAACTACTCCTCCTAAGAAACCTACCTTCAAAAGATAGATCAAACAGCTCAGAGATGTCAGAATGGAGGTTTCTCTCATGAAGGAAGAATGGTTGGATGAGAGGAAAAATTTGAATGACCTTATGGATATTTATAAGGAAACGATTGATCTAGCCAGGTTTACAGCAAAGACATTTTTGCCCCTTCATAGGCAGCTTAGAAATCTATACAGGCAGAGCAGAGACTTACAATCTCATATCAAAAAGCTCAAGTTGGAGTTACAACCCTTCAAACATGAGTTATCTCAAATAAATATTAATGTGCTATCTCAAGTTGCAACCAGGAGAAGTACCAGACTAAGGAGATGAGATGGAGTAGCTGAAAGACCCTCAATTTTGAAGATGGTCATCGTTGCATTTTGGAGCTTTTTGTGGGAAGTATCATGATTATACCTACTTAGGAGGTTTATACATGCTTATAAACCTTTTGCTAAGGTTTTTGAGTATTGTTCTCTCAAACTACACAACGCAGACAGCTAGAGGACATTTCGTAGTGGTTAGTGTTGCGAAATGATCTACACAAACAAAAGTTGCAGGATCGCTGCGAAATCATTTACACATGCAGAAGTTGCACAGTCATTGTGAAATGACCTAGATAGACAGAAATGTAGTCTTTCTACGAAATCTGCTGTGAAATAGTCTACATAGGTGGGTGCTACAAAATTCGCTATGGAATTTACTGCGAAATCCGCTACAAACTGACTGACACAATCAGCACTTCTGGATTCCCTGCTCAATCCTATTTTGATGGGTTTTGAGGGAATCAATAGTAACCAAGATGAAAATGGAGCATAGCACACATGATTGGAGGTTATTTGGATTTGGTGGACACATGGAAACAAAGGAGATGCGCTCAAGGAACAACTCACTATGCAAATATTATGGTGTTAGGGTTGTTGCCAACAATTTCCTTATTTTTAGTAGTTTGTTTTTTCCACTTGTTCAGATGTAAGTTTTGCATTTTTTAGTGGGAGAATCCTATGTAAGAGGATCCAACTCGAATTGTATGTTGTCACTCATTGTTTAGGCTATAAATGCAGCATTATAATGACATCTTTGAGTTTGAATGGTTGAGCATAGACTCCATGATGTAATGTTTTGATATAACAGAGCCAGACTCTAGTTTTTATGTATGAGATCTGAGACATCTTGCCTAATAGAATTCATCTTTATTTCCATTGTATTATTGTTTTCTTACTCTAATTTTCTCATCATTGAATGATTCAATTGAGATGTTATAGTTTTGTTACAATGTATGCTTGAATGTGATGTTGTTGTAATTATTATCAGTGTTTTAAAGTTTAGATCAAAAAGTCCTTGTGTCTGAGTTTTTTCTTCAATTATATGTTATTAAGGCATGATGCTAGTAGTAGACTTATTCATCCTTCTCATTAATTCTTCCATCTACCCACACTTATCTTCTAATCATTGACTGAAGTTAGCCAATACCTCACTTGCTTATGCATTCTTGCCTAAAAATTTATGTGTTTGAACATTGTTATGTTGTGTTTTGTCCATTTGATACTCTATCATAAAATTAACATTACAAACCTATTTGATGGGTATTGGGATCATCCTCTAGCAGTCTGAGGGTGACTCTCAATGATAACACTAAGGATAACTCTTCCCTTTACATAAGTGGTGAATATTCCCCAACAAAGGGAAAACATTTTGAGATTATTGGATGATCCATCTGAAAAAGTGGAAGTTGTTGTTACAAGTCCAAAACAAAGCTAGAACAAATCAATTGTCAAGTTGAGAGGTAAAAAATTTCCCTTTTGTATTTCAATTGAAAATCATGATGTTTCACTTCATAATTGTTTAGTCGATACTAGCGCAACCAATAATATTATGCCACAAGCGGTCATGGAGGCATTAGGCATGAACTGCACCAAATATTATGAGACTGGTGAAAGTATATATGCAATCGACTCCAGAAAAGTGCCATCTTATGGTGAAATTAAAGACTTTTATGCTTGTATCACAGCGGCTCCCATATCATTAAAGTTTTCATAATTATTATGGTAGACCTCCCTCCTACATATGGAGTTGTTCTAGAAAGATATTGGTCATCTATGATCTGAGGATACATAATGAACGATGGACGATGCATGATGCTACCAGAGAAAGAAGGAGCAATGATTAAGGTTCCTCATGAACCTAGGAAACCCTTCTCTTTAAAAAGAAGGATAATGAATTAATGGAAGATTATAGCAATGTTGGGATCGGAAACTATGTTATCCTAGACATGGAATAGAGTGAAACCTTGGAGAAAATTCAAGGTATGGAGAATCAAGAGCATATGTTTGAATTTTTTTGTAGGAAGTCATTCGATGGAGCTTGATCAAGTTCCAGGATTGGATTTTTAATTTTCCTTGTAAGTCTAGGAAAGATTGTGCATCCACATGCTATCAGACTTGAATTTGCATGTACCGATAATGAGGCAGAATATGAAGCTTTGATTCAGGGAATGATTCTTTCACAAGAACTGAAGATAGAACATCTAATTGTGACTGGTGACTCCAAGTTGGTAATAAATCAATTCACCTAGAGGTATAAAATCAAAAAGGAAAAACTCAAATTATATTTCAAAAGAGTTAACAAATTGATGGAATCTTTCATCTCTTTCAACATTTCTTTCATTCCAGGGAACAAGAATCAGAAGGAAGTTCATTAGTTTTAGCAGCCACATTGTCAAACCTAGATGATATTCAAAGCAAAACATTTTTTCAAGTACAAAGAGAATTCTGACCTTTTGTACCAGATAACCGGGAATATTTACAAGTATTTGAGAATGATGAACAATTGGAAAACATTTTGTTGAACGATGATGATGATGAAGACAATCAGATATCTATTGTCTTGAAGGATTGTATTCAATATGAGTCTCTTTTTACTAAATATGATCACGCTAAGAATCTCCTGGAAGAAATTTTACTCTGAAAGGTCCAAGAAACAAGAAAAATCAATATTGAAACTAACAGTTCCCCAAAATATGTCAACTTGGGAGTTGATTGCACCATTGAGAAAGTTGATCAATATGTCACATTATTTAAAGAATATATTGATGTGTTTTCATGGACTTATGATGATTTGAAGGCTTATGATAAAACAATATCTCAACATATTATTTCCTTGAGAGAAGGGGCAAAGCCGGTCAAAAAAAAGATAAGGATGATGAACCCCAAATTAAAACCTCTGATAAAGGTTGAATTGGAGAAATTAAAGAAGGTTGGAATAATATATACCATTATAAATTCTGATTGGATTTCAATCCCTCTGATAGGAAGAAAGAAGATCGAGGAGATTCGGATGTGTGTAGATTTCAAGGACATTAACAAAGCAAGTATAAAAGATAATTATCATTTACCTAATATGGAGTTTCTTCTCCAGCAAGTCACGGGATCAGCCTGCATGTCCATGTTAGGTGATTTTTCTGGGTATAATCAAGTATTGGTTGCTAAGGAAGACAGAGAAAAGACAACATTCATAACACCTTGGGAGACATATGCATATGCTAGGATGTACTTTGGTTTGAAGAATGCAGGAGCTACATTCCAAAGGGACATGGATCATGCTTTTAAGGTTTTGATAGGAAAATTCATGACAAAATTAGCAAGATGACTTAATAGTACATTTAAAAACAAGGGGTGGTCACATTCATCACTTGAGGAAAGTTTTTGATAGGTGTAGATTATATGGTGTTTCCTTAAATCCAAAGAAATGTCTATTCGTTGTAACTCAAGGAAAATTGTTGGGTCATATTGTATGCAAAGAAGGAATCTATATAGATCCTGAAAGAGTTAAAGTTATAAATGAACTTAAACCCCCATCATCTAAGAAAGGAGTTCAATAATTCTTTGGTAAGATCAACTTTGTGATAATATTTTTCCCCGACTATGCAAGTATTGTGAATTCGATCAATTAATTATTGAAAAAGGACGAAAGGTTTGAAAGGACAGCGGATACACAAGAAGCTTTCAATAATATAAAAAGGGAAATCACTACAACTCCAATACTCATTAGCCCATATTTTCAAAGAGACTTCATCATTTATTCATTCACTACAGAAACGTTGGTCGCATATATTATTACTCAGAGGAATACCAAGGTTGGCAAACTGTCGGTTAGTTTCATGAGAAAGACCCTCCATGATTATGAATTGAGATATTAAGAATTGGAGAAACAATCCATATATCTTGTGAAGGTGGTGGCGCACTTTCGGACTTACATATTAAATTCTCATGTCATCGCTTACGTTTCATCCTCTCCTGTGAAGTTGATTTTAAATAAACAATTGAGAGAAGGAAAATGGGCTAACTGGCTAGCAAAAATTCAAGAATATGACATTGAAATCAAACCTTTAAAGGCAGTCAAAGGACAGGGTTTATGTATACTCATTGCAAACATTGATTATTTGGATGGAATGATTTCAATTTCAGTAGGAGAACCCATGGAATATTCAAAATGGTATAGAGATATTATATTTTAGTTGAGGTCTAGACAATTCCCAATCACCATGAACCCAAAAGAGAGAAGGAAATTGAAGATGAAATCGAGTCAATATGTGATGATAGCTGACATATTATTCAGAAGAAACCATGATGGCATATTGATGAGATGTGTTGATGAAAGAAAAGTGTTGATATTATGGTAGTTCCGAGAGGTATTTACCTCCATGTGTAAACCTGACGACGATAGAATGTTCTGGGAAGCAAGAAGTAACCCTAATGAGTTGGCTAATAACCCTAAAAGACTTGTCGACTCAAGAAGATAATTTATATTAGGTTATTAGCCTCCAAGAGAATAATTCGGCCAGAAATAATAATATATACTGAACAGACAGATACCCAGAATGAGAAGTTGGCCCAGGAAGTTAGCCAGAATTAGTATAAATATAGGAGGCATGTTCTCATTCTGGAAGGCAGTCTCTGAATTGTAGAGCAGCAACTTGTGTGCACTGCAGAGCCCAGTTTCATGTGCAGGTTTGAGGAGAGTTGTCAGTGCAGTTGTTGCAACTAGCAGTTATGTTTTGGCTTGGAATATATATTGGCTAGGGTTTGGACTATCTGATCAGCTCTTGTTGATACGCTATCCTTGGGGAAAGGTGTGCTACTCTTTGTTTGGCTATATAGCCTAGGTTTTTCTTCCGGAGTGATTCTCTATCAAGGTTAAGGTGCTCGGAGGGTGGCTTCGATCTATGGTTGGGTGACAATAGAGATATTTTCAATGGTAAAATGAGCACATCCACTTATATTCCAATAGGTTATGGGCCCACGCCTCCTTCATTCAGTCTAACCACTGGAAGGAAACATAGCTAAAAGGATATTAAGCTTGTTGAAGAACTTCTTCTAGGGTTTCCTAGCAGGATCAGTCACTAAAGCATTGTCGCTAGGGTTACTAGTAGGTGCAGTTGAAGAAACCCTAAACCTCTCGTTGAGGCACCTTAAGTGAAGAGATTGACCTAATATTCAGATAGATCAGTGTACCCTAGCCTAGTGCATCTCCTGGTACTCTCAAAAATCTAAGATGTGAAGTTTGAGATTTTGGTCAAATATAGGGTTTGACCAAGTCAAAGAAAACATGACTTATTCTATGAAGTTAGAGAACAAGTTATATGGAGCCTCTAACTTCAAAGCATGGAAGACAAGGATTGACCTCATCCTTGCCAAGAATAAAGTGTTGGATATCATGAAAGGAAAGATCGTGGAACCAGTGTTTGAAGAAGGAAAAGAGAAGGAACCGCGGAATGTTGTAGTTATGGAGAAGTTCAAATACGGTGACATCAATTCCATGAGTATCACAGTGGAATCTGTAAAATACCACTTGATACCCTACATCTCTTATCTTGACTCATCAAAGAAGATGTACGATGCCCTAACCAACCTCTTCTCAATCAGAAACATTAGACAAGTCATGAGTCTGAAGAATGAGCTTCATGACATGAAGATGAATGATGATGACAGAGTAACATCATACTTTGTGAGAATCTCTCAATTAAAAGATCAACTACAAGCTATTGAAGAGATCATTTCAGAGAAGGAATTGGTAAACATAGTACTCAATGCTGTTCCCAAGACGTGGGATGCATTTTTCGCAAGAATGAACACAACAAAGGAGTATCCGACATTTGAAGAACTTTGGACTTGTTGTGCTCAAGAAGAATCAAGGATCAGTGCAAAAGAGAAACCCCAAAATAAGTATGATGATCAAACCTTCGTAGCAAGATTCAAGAACTTCAGGAACAAAGGAATTTTGGCTCAAGGTGGAAGCCAAATCAAGAGAAAGACATTTCAGAAATACAATGCTTCAACTTTCGAAAGTATGGTCACTACAAGAATCATTGTCCTGAGCTAAGGAAAAGGAAGGAGAAACAAAAAGCATCAGTTGTCGAATAAAAGGAACCTAAAAAGAAGATGAAGCAGGATGAAAGAGAATTCTTCTTCTAAATGTAATAATACTCTTCTTATTTCTTGTACATGTCTCATTTGTATCATCTATGTACATATCTTGTATATCTATCCCTTGAAAGATAATGTATTCCAAGAAGAACTATACCTATGGAAGAACAATAAGATAAGGATTGATATCATTAGATAATACACATGAAAAGATGAAATATGTCTAATCAATCATGAAGAGACTCAGAAGAAGAAAAGATAAAAAGAAGTCAGAGAAGACTTATAACGTTTTTGTAAACAACAACAAAACGGAAGCGTGGACTCTGTTAGACAGAGAGAGCCAATTATATATTGTAGAAGACATAAGGATGCATATGGAAGCATGAACTCTGTTAGACGGAGGGAGTCGATTATATGCACTCATACATAAAGAAAGGATTAGGAGGGAGCTAATCCTATGATCCATTAAAAATAATGAAGTATGGTAGCAGCCATGAAAGACAGTACGTGTTCAGTTCAGCAGCAGAAGAAGTCTTCTTCGAAGAGAAGCCTTAAAATATCCCTGGTTGTCCATCCACATCTATGATCCTATGATGAAAGAAATAAATGGAATCTTTAGGGCATGGAATCTATAAGAAACTCCATGGACCCAAGAGCTAAATAAAAACATCAGGAAGAACATGAAGATTCCAAGAAAGAAAGAGAAGCCAGAACAACCAATCATTATATTAAGAATCACAAGATTACCAGCCTAATATGAACTCAATAAAAACAATCAAGTAGAGGAATTGAAATTCGTGATGAAGAACAGTCTATGAAAGACTTATGAATGAAAGCATTGCGAGATCTAGAACTAGAGGTTCTCCCATATGGATGGAGAAGACTATGATGATTACTTGTTTCAGTACACCAGACATATCTCTACATGAGTCATTATATCATCTGTATCATCCATGGGTTGGAGTGCTACTTCAAGATGAATGCAAAGACTGTTCTCCAAAGCAATTGAAAAAAGAGCATATGAAGAGCAACCTCAAGATTTTGAGGCATACCAAAAAGAGACCCTTGTATACAGATGAAAGAAGATAACTTGGTGAAGAACCTCCAATGCATAGTAGAAGCATGGTGAAGATTCTCTATATTGTATCAATATGATTACTCAGTAGATCAGATCTCATGATGACAGAAGAAGTGCCACATGGATATGTTCCAGTTTTCCAACAATGATATACTTTATTGATCAGAGCTACATGAATCCTTCATAGAAAACCAGTGCTCCAGAACGAAGTACATTTGAAATCAAGCATTACATTATCCATGATGAAGTTCAGAAAGGAGAAAGAGGTTCTCCATTACATATCTCCACAGATGAGTAGATAAGCAAACATTTTGGTAAATCTTCTATACAAAATGAAAGAGTTTGTGTACTCAAGATGGAGCTTGTGGAGATGACTTCCTTATTGAAAAAGGAAGAGATGACTCCCAAGTTGGGAGGGAGCACTGATATGTATTGATTTATGGACAGTCATTTTTTAGTTCGAAAAATGGTCCAGGATGAGCAACTTCCTTTCCAGTTCGGAAAGTGGATTGAGATTTCTGACGCACAACGATCTCCCATTGTGGTTAACATGGGAAATGGTTCAGATTTCTGATGTATCATAGACAGTGACCTACCATTGTGGTTAACATGGGGAGTGGTCTAGGGAAGTCTCTCTTCTTGAGGGTTACTCAAGAATACTGGCCCACCTCGCCAGACAGCAATTTCTCATTGTGGTTAACATGAGGAATGGTCTGTTTTGGAGGTTGATACAGGACAGTATTTTCCTCCTATGGTTAACAGAGGAAATGGTTCGGACAATCATTCCTTAGGTTTTATACATTCTCTCCAGGGTGCACTTTGATTAGTGTAGGAGGAATGGCCCAGGGTGGGGAATGGTCCAGGCTTAGCAATCAAGGACAGGCATTTCTTAGGGTTTATACATTCTCTCCAGGGTGCACTTTGATTAGTGTAGGAAGAATGGCCTAGGGTGGGGAATGGTCCAGGTTCAAAAGACAGGACAGTTATTCTTGCTTGCTTGAGAAGAATAGTCCAGATATCTCATTGTTCTACACTGAGGGTAGATATTCTTTCAGATCTCATAGATGTGAGTGAAATATTGGCCCAGATGATTTAGTTTATATCATAACATTGTTTATGTG
>JZKD02S0208086.1:42248-65600 GCA_000966675.3 Picea glauca
TTATATGCTCAAATATATGAAGGGTAAAATGTTAATGTTTCTTGTTAATGGGCAATATTTGAAAGGATTCTTCACCTAAAATTTTCTCATTTCCTTGTACTACATAGCTTTTTTTGTTTTGTTTTTTTTGTATATTCTTATTGTTAACTCCATAACCCAATGGATGGAAGAACTTGTCATGAAGAGTTTTTATTCTTTACAACCCATTGGGGGTTATGATCCCACAATTGGAGCCAGTTGTTGAGATCAATTCTTAATTCCAAATTTTCTTTCCCTTTTCTATTTTCCCAACTTTTTTTTTTCCATTTCTTTTCCCTCTTCTATACTTTCTCTTGTTTCCATTTTCCTTTCTTCCCTTCTTCTATCACTTTCTAGTTACCATACTTAGTCGCATTTCAAAAATCGACAGGTTCGCGGGTCTTCATCCCCATCCATTTTCCTATGCCACAAGTCCATCCGACTGCTTTTCTATATTATACTTAGCATTTTTTTCAACATCGCGGGTTCGAGAGTCAAACTTTCATTCTTCAAGTTCTGTGATCTCCACTTTGCACCCAAAATTTTGTGATCCTCATTTCAACCATCAAACTTGTCGTGGGTCTTGAGTCCCTAAAAGCATTTTACTCCTCCTACATGCAAGTCCGATCAACCGTCGTTCTACACTTGACTTATTTTTTATCATCCACGGCCGTGTGTTGGAAAGTTCGTAAAAAACTTCATATTCAAAACTACTCTTGTCCATCCCCGCCATTCTCGTGCTTTTTCCAATATGCATTGAATTTTGTTTAATGCTAACAACTAATTGTGCAGGCTTCAAAAATATTTTCATTAATGGAAAAAAAAACTCGAAGAGATTATTCATTAAATTGCATTAATTCACCATTTTCCAAAGGATTATATTATTGTCATCTCTCCAAAAATATTTATTTCAAGTTATTGTTCAGCTGAAGAATACTCTCGTCAACCTAAATGGTAGCAGCAGCGAAACAACAATTATGTGGAGATACTTTGAATATTTTTTGTCGTAAAGACCAAAAATTTCAGTGGTCCAAAGCATATTCATATTACACATCTCCTCCTGCACAAAAAGACGTAATTTGGACATTCAATATTGCTCACACAGGGTGTGTTCTTGAAGTATTCGACTACAAATAACTTGTTTCATGGTGCATTGAGAAGTGCGTGTCGAGCCAGAGAATTATAAAATTCCAAGATCATTCCCCCATTTCCCTTTCACCGTAATTTTTTCACAAGATGTTGAAGCTCCCAGAGCCAACATTTACCTTCAAAGGAGAAGAATTTTCAAGAGACTCACGGAGATAGACCTAGCAGGAGGTACTAACGAAGTACAAGACCCTAAATTAATTCTCAACTCAATGTTTCTAACAAAGGAACAATTTGATGAACAAGTTGAGATATTTAAAGGGTTATCAATTGAAAAAATTTATGGCATACTCGAATATAATGAAGATGAAAAAGACAATTGGCTTATTGATTATTCTGTGAAAAATCAAGATATTGAGGAAGCAGTACATGGTATTTATCTTAACTTAAGAGACTTGGAAGGTGAGTTATTCAACATTAAAATCCGGCATGAAATAAACGTCGCACCAATGAAAAGTTATATTGAAGATTGGTTCAGCATGACGATCGACAAATTAACCAAAGAATGGAAAGAAACAATTGAGATAGTAATTGTAATCGTCAATGAAGACAATAAAAGAATAGCAACAAGCAAGTGAATACATGAGATACCATCATAGTAAGTTCATGTTGATCACATTTTTCTTTCTTTATTAGTTTATTCATCCAGATACTTTGCTTCTTTAACTATAAAGTTTTAACTGAAATTTAATAAATTCTACCTGTCTTCTTTCCAGGTCTTGCTACTCTGTCATTTCCCACCATCCTCCTTCTATAGCTTACTTATTTTTCATATTTTATTTATGGTCTACAGGAGACCCAATCCCAGTCCTAAGGACAAACACATTTAAATTTTGAGGCTTTGTAACTGACTATATATTTTTCATAAATATCAAGAGAACTATTTTGGGATCAGTTTTGAATGTACTTTGTAACTCTGAGTTTTGAATATAAAGTATTTGAAATTGATCTATCATTATCTTTATTTTGGATCCCCATGTTTTTACTCTATTAAAGTTCTTTTATGCATACAGACCATCTTCTTTTATTTTATGTGAACAGAAATCTTTAGTTTAACTATGATGGATGTGAGGAAATTTTCTCTATCTTTTTCAAGTGTATGAGGTGTGTGGTTCCTAACCATTTCTCAGGAACTCTCTTTAAAAAAAGGAAAACAAAACATTATCTTTCTTGTTATTTTTCTTGCAGTCTTTATATTTCTTTGATTATCACGATGGACTTCTGCAAACTCTTATATTCTAAAAATATAGAGTTCCAAGAAAATGTTATAAATAAAAGGAGTACCACCTCTATAAAAATGCAGGGGGATTTATATCCATGTGAGGTTGTTGTTTCGGTCCTTCACAAATTCAAGCGTCAATGAGGATTTCAAAAAAAATCACTCAATTGGTAATCTTCGTCTATCAAGAATCCAGACAAGGTTGGAAAAAGATCATTCATTTTATTCAAAGGTACATCATGGGCGAGAGACTGAGCCATTGAAAAACACTACATTGTAATGGATGTGTGATTTATTTTCCAAACATGAAGAGTTTATGTTAGATAGAGACACAATACATATTCCAGATAATTTCTCGAGGGAAATCTACAACTTGTACAAAGGATATGTTGAAGGTATTGAAGGAAATGGTAATTTTATTACAAATGCATATTTTACAAGAATGTGGAAGAAACAATTCAACAATGTCCATATTCCTAAAAAGTCAAGGATTGGGATTTGCAGTATATGTGCTACTCTTTAATCAAGAAGAGATAAATCAGAAGGGGTAGAAAGAGGTATGTATTTACTATTTTGTTTTTTTTTAATTGGATAGTTATCAACTATGAAAACATATGATCAATATTTCCATTTTATGTCGTGCATATTCCATAGTCAAACCACTTCAAGAACATTGAAATCAACAATCAAGTGAAAGTAAAAACTTGTACAAACATCGAAAGAAGTGTTATGATGCTCCAAACAAATATTTAGGTATGATAATTGATGGCATGGACCAGAAGAAAAAACTTCTATCACATTTTGTTTGTACACCAAAAAATTTACAAGAAGATAATTTCATTCAGTTTCACTTGGTTGGTTGTATGGTTTTTAATGGAAAAATGTGTCCAAGGGTTTACTTCAGAGCTCCAAATATTCATAATGATGCAAATATGACCATCACCATAATTCATCATGTGCTCACTCATTGGTCTGTAAATATTCCTCAATTTTTCTATTTACAGTTGGACAACATTAGTTGTGAAAATAATAATCAAATTGTGTTTGAATATATAAGCATGCTTATTGAAATGAAAATCTTTCAAAAGATGAAATTTGGTTTCCTTCTTGTTGGACACATTCATGATCATATTGATCAAATGTTCAGTCGTTTTTCAATAACATTGAAGAGGAAAAAGGTTGGAAGCCTACAGCCATTGATTGAATGTATTAAGAAAGCATACATTTTAGATATTGTTTTCCATATATTAGAAGAAATTGTTGACATGCAGAGATTTACTCAGGGATCACATCGTGAAGAAAAATGTATTGAGCAGTTTAATGACATTAGCTTACAACATCAATTTGTTTTCAAAAAAAATGATGGGAAACACTTATATGGGGAAAGTAGTATTCAACTACTATAGAATGGGGGCATTCATCAGGTTTAGCATTTTTTAAGTTCATTACAGATTGTCCAATATTTGTATCAAAGTTATTATTTTTGCAATCAGTTGTTGAAATCCATAATGCACGGAGGCGTAATAGAGATGTAGATTATTATGAATACCTAGAAGAAATACAAAATTCGTTAAGGATACATATGAGTACTTTGATGTTGTTGATTCTGTTTGGTGGGAGTCGTTTTTCAATAGTCAAAGTGACATAATTTCAACCTCGACAAATGAAGATACATTGTTGAAGACTCCATTTCATTGGCCACAAAATATGCCAAATGAATCTAAGGAAACAAACATTGTTGATGTTCAATAAGAATCTCAAGGTGCTATTGAGTGTACACTAGCAGAGGAAAGAGAAATGTATATTGGTTCACGAAGATCACGTGCACAACATGAAGCCATGGAAGACCTTTTCAGGGGTTCAATACAAGATATTAAGGAGGGTAGCATGATTGCAGTCTTAGCAACTGGAGATCCACATGGTTATACATTCTTGATTGCAAAGGTTATAAAGATTGAGAAAAAAAAACGATGATGTTATTGCAATTGAAGTGCATCGGTATGCAACAAGTGCACACCCATTCAATGGTGTGTACAAGCCAAAGATCACGGTTGAGAAACATGTCAATAGAAAGAGAAAAATAAAGGGTCAAAATACAACTCGTTGTCGCACTGACCTCTTAAAATGAAATGATGTCGAGATACTTATTTATGACTTCAGTTTGACAAAGAGAGTGTAACACCCCTATTTCCCCCATATTGTAATTAATCATAAAATAGGATTACCATGCTAAGGCATGTGGACAATGTAAATGTATTATTTTTAAACTACCCATAACTGACTGTTGGGGGTGAAACCTTGAAGTACGAGCCATGATATCTCTAAAGGAAAGAAAGCAGTTAATGAAGAAAGGACCAGTGGTTGAATCATAAACCACCCCCATGAATGGAAGCATGGTCTAGCTGTAAGATGTCAGCTCGAAGTACCATAGAGACCTGCAGACCTAATCTTCCTTCTGACAGAAGGAACATGATAGGTCGGAAACCTTTTAGAGGAGGGAACGTAAGATACATACAGAGACATGGCAAGAGATGAGACACATGAGGAGAGCACAACCTCATAAGGGAGATGTGTGAACCCAAAGGAAGTGCCGAGAACACAGCCTAAAGGACTCAAATGTGAGCTTGATGTTGAGGAAGCATTCAATAAACCTCGCAGGTTCGATGTGACAGAGTGAGTTTCTCTAAGAGATGGCATAAATTCCCTAGTGATATCATGGCTTGGCACGAGGCTGGCCAGAGTGCTAAAAATGAATGCTTTTGAGCCTATGGTTGGGTGGAAAGGAACAGACCCATAGTCAATTGGTTGGATGCAACTTGTAATAGATAAGTATTCTCAAACCCTATGAAATTAAGCTGTAATTATGTAATGAAAAGGGATACACTGTGAAGGACCCAGGGATGTGTATGTTTGTTTAATGGTTATATTGTATCTCTTTATTCTTGTTTAAATTGTGTATCTGAGAAAGTATGGATTGGACATGTTTTGTATTCATAAATGATTGTGCCCTATGGTGGCTTAAGTTAGATCCATGAACTGTGAGTTTGTCGACCTTGGGCACAATTTCACGTATGCATGTCGACACTCCTAGTTGTTATGAGTCCCTTGGAGGAGGGACTCTGTTAAAGCTTAGGAGAGATAGTGCACATATGCATAGGCTCTCTGCGAGGTAGGAAAGAGACCAAGAACCACTTAAGTTCTAGAATTGAAGAATGAGTGTAAGGGGTGCACGAAAGGATTCTTCCAAGCGTTAAGTTCAAGAGAAAGAGCGCAAAGCTCTTAAGCCTTTCAGAGCTAATGAAGCTCAGGAAGAAAAGTGAGGTTGAAGTATCAAAAGGAAATGTCCCTTCTTTGGAAGACGAATGGATGAAATCTGTTCGGAAGAATCCATGGTCTGTTGTGACCGTTGGGTACGAGAAAGAGCATGGGAGTTAACCCTGGAGTCATTCGGGTTTCGTGAGTTCATCGCACTGAGCGAGTTTGTCGTAAGGGAGGTAAAATCCCCAAAGTCTCAAAGTTAACTCTAAGCCTTAGATCTGAGGATGCCCGGGAACCGTCCCGACCATCAGATCTAGCAGGTAGATGATAGTCAAGTTACCAGAACTACCCATGACTTAAGAATCTAACAGCGGAGATGGAGGTGAGTCGTTTAACAAGAGGAGAGGCCATATTGGTCGTCAAATGGACTCAAATACTCACTTGAGTTACCAAATCAAACACCAATCACTCGATTTAATCGACGGTTGGGAGTCATTGCAAAGTGTGAATGTGAATTTAGCAAACCTACTAGTTCATGGCCCATAATCAACCCACATCGTTGATCTCATTGGGGATGGAATATCAATGACTAGGATTAGACTAGAGTCGAGCGAGCACTTCTCAGATTGCAAAGGTGGGACCCCGCAATCACTATGAACCATCGATCTATGAACAGAGATCGAGGGTGGGGAATCATTGCGGAGCATGAAGGTGAAAGTAGTGGATGCGCTAGCTCACAGCCCGCAATTCACTAACGTCGTTGATCTCATCAGGATGGAAGATCAACGACTTCAGTTAGACCAGGTTGGGCGAACACTTTCCAGATTGCGGAGGTTGAGCTCTTTGATAAAGAGCACACATGTTGGGGCCCCACAATTACTGTGAACCGTCGATCGTCGTCGAACTTCGATCTGAGTTTGATGAGATACCTGAAACGCAAGGAGTGTGTGGGAAATAGAAATCCTCAAAAATATCAAGCTCAGAAGAGATAGCACTTTTAGGCCTGCAGATGAAGTCCAAGAGATGGACCCGTAGGAGGAGAAAAGGTTGAGGCCTTTGAACCCTTAGCAAATATTTTAAGTCGAAAGATATCAAAAGATCAGGAGGAGGAGCGGAAGTGGTCATTGGATCACAGACCAGAGGACCACTCGATGCATGATCAAAGCAAGGTGCCCGAGCCTTAGTTCTTTGCACACGCAGGAGAGTGGACTTACCAAAGTCCCGAAGTCCTGAAGTAGTTTGGGACCATTCATTGTTAGGAGAACGAGATCATGACCTTTCCTCACTAGGAGACACGTGTCAGCAGACTGTAAGCTTCAAATAACTGCTTCAAGAGGTTTCAGTTGAGATTTGAGACTCCTGAAATTTGGAGAGCGAAGTAAACGTTAGCCATCAAATCCAGGGGATAGGTGACGTAAACTTGTAGACTCCGAGTAAATGCCCAAAGTAAACGTAAACCATCAGATCGTCCAAATTAAATGTCAGTTGTTGGATACATAGGACAGGTGGCGTAAGTCTTTGGACTCCGGGTAAAGACCTGAAGTAGGTCTTGGTTGTTGATCTCCTGGAGGGGTACGTGTAGATAAATCGGAGTCTCCGGTTGAATGCACTTTGGAAGGAAATGAGTGCATAGAAGAATCAAACTCCTGAAAGTTGAAGAGTCAAATTAGATAATGTCCATTGGCAAGCAAGATATACGTCTCGATAGATTTAAGAATTCGAGGAAAACTAATTCGGAGGTTTCCAAGTGAGGAGTGAGACAAACTCCCGAAGCCCCGAAAGTTGAAGGGCCAGAAGACCGGAGAGGATCTGGACCATAGATCCAGAAGGGCGCGTGGTGACAGATCATGAACTTTCAGTGGAAGCACTCTGGGAGAATGCGAAGGAGAAGAGTTTGAAATCGCCGAAGCCCAAACAGTCGAGAGATATCGATCTACAGGAGGACACATGTCATCAGATCACAAACTACGGGAAAAACCATTCTAGGAGGAACATAGAGTGAGGAAAATTGAGATATGAGATCTCCGAAGGCCGAAGTCTCGAAGTAGACAAGGGTCATTGATTTAAAAAGGACATGCGTTAATAGATTGTGAGCTCTGGGTGAATTGCACCGGGGTTTCGGTTGAGAATTGAGACTGCTAAAGCCCGAAGACCCGAAGTGAATCTAGACCGTCTGATCCAGAAGAGACATGGCATAAATCTATGGAATCCGGGTAAATTTTTGAAGTAATTCATAGCCACCATATTAAGGGGGACGTGGCATAAATCTATGGATTTCGAGTAAAGACCCGAAGTAACTATCAACCGTCTGATTCGAGAGGACACGCAGCAGTAATCCTCATACATCGAGGGGGAGTTAAAGTTGAGGAATGAGAAATACGAAGTACGAAGACATGAAGGGATCGCGGTCGTTGATTCGAGAGGGACACATGTCAGTGTATTATCAATTCCGGATAAAATCCATTAGGGAAAAGTGACATTTGCGATTGGAGATTTTCGAAGTCCGAAAATCTGAAGCGACGAGAGTCGTCGATGTGAAGGTAGACACACAGCGCTAGTTCTAGAAATCTAGAAGAAAAGAGAGGAGGAAAATGTCTCAATCGTTGATCGAGGAGGGAGTTGAAAGAACTTTGATCTGGTTGAGGAGGCCAAAGTCCCAAAGCGGGAGCAGAACCGTCGATTGAGGAGGATGTGTGGCAGACGATCTGTCGTTTCGGAGAAATCTCTCCGGAAGAAATGAGAATTTGAGAACTGAAACTCCTGAAGGCCAGACTCTCGGAGGAAAATCATAGCTACACATCTGTAGTGACAGGTGTCAATAGATATTCCACTACGGAAGATATCTACTGAGGGGGAAGCGAGGGTTGAGAGTTGAAACTCCCGAAACCCGAATCACAAAATAAATCACAGTCGTTGATTTAAAAAGGTTAGATCTGATCCGTAGATTCAGAAAGGATGGATTTGATCCATCAGTTCGGAAGAATCGTCAAGGTCGATGAGATTAACAATCCCATCGTATTGCAGGGACCGAAGGTGTGCGAACTTTAAAAAGTTGAGAGCAAGTCGAAATCTCGACCATAGTTTTGGAGAAAGGACACGTGGAGGCTCAAGGTCAATTGTAGGGCGAAAAGTAGTTTGGTTTCAAACCACCCATGGTCGTGCCCGCAATCACGTGGTTGCGTAAGGCCATCGCCCAAGGTCATATCAAAGAAGGGGCTTATCAGAAAATGAGCTAGTGCCCAAACTCGGAGATTTCGTAGGCGCGAAGGGGAAGGTTGCGGGTACCCTTAGACCTGTACCTGGCTATCGAAAGGGTTTGCGTTTAATTACAGAACGAGACCATCAAGGTCTCATAGAGTCGTTTGGCTTCAGAATCGGAGATCCTTGACCATGAGGTTGAATTGGTTCCCCTAATTTCCAAATTAGAAACCATGAATAGAGAATGTGTCCTTTAAGAAAAGAGAAAATTTGTATGCCCCATCGTGGATGTGTTACAGAGAGGAACTCTTCGCTCCATGACAACAGATATTATCAAGAGGTTGTTTCTACAAGAAAAAAATGCAAGATGGGAGTTTGTTGAACCTAGTCGTAGATCTAAAAGGAATTTGACATCTGAAATGTTGGGAATGCATGTAGACTCGGATGGTGCATTCATCGACAATAGAGAAGAGTATGGATCATCTACATATTCATCAAATCATTCATCTGAAGACAATGTAGAATCTAATGGTATTTCATAGACCACGAGTCAATTTGAATAAGTGTATGAAACATTTTATATATTTTTTATCCATATGATGTTTGAATGGTAACTAGAAATGAGCATTGAACTTACATATGATCTTACATGAAGTTATGAATCATTTTTATGTTTTAAGAATTATGTGTTTTGATTATGGATAATATAATAAAATTTCTTAGCTCATATGTTTTGAATATGAACAATATAATAATACTTTAAGAAATAATTTATGTTTCATTCAATGTAACTTGTATTTACTTTTTTTTATTAAAAGTACATAAATTATTAAAAAGTGATGTTGAATTTTTAAAGTATATTGTGATATTTTCATGGCATTATGTATTACCTTGTGTTTTGAGTGATAAAGTAAGATTTTAAAAGTAAGCATTTAAGGGTTGATTTTATGATTTGATTTACAGTAATGATGAGTTTTTTTACCACTTTATCAAAATGTGTCATTTTCATACCCCAATTTTAGAATGGGTGCTATCGGTAGAAGTAATTTTCAATTTGATCGTTGATTTTGAGGTTTTGGTTTTAATGGTACCAACTGCTAAAAATAAGACTTCAAATTGTCTAAAATTTTAACGTTTTGAAAAATAAAAAAGTTCAAAAACATCTTCTTCTTTTTTAGGTGTTGATTTTAAAGTTTTTTTGAGCTATTGTCTGAGTTTTGAAGGCCATGTTTGAAAAATGTTGTACTTTTGACCCCGTTTAAAAAAAGGGTGCTATCTATAGCACCACTTTTTTATTTGGGGGTTGGTTTTGATGTTTTTTATGCAAAAATATGGGTTTTGGGGCCAGAGTTCTCGTTTTGAGATCATAGTTCTCGTTAAGTCGGTAACTTTGTTTCTAGACTTTGAATCAACAAAACAACGGAAGAGAAGTGCCAAAACAACAACAAAATAATTATAAAACAATGCAAGAAATTATCTGAATCGACACTTGAATCAACCCGAGAAACTCTCTAATTCAACATTCCAAATCATAGCAAGAAGCACTCCAAACCTGCGAACAAGAATGATGCCAAATGAATATGAACACTCGACAAATAATTCACATACTCAAAAAATTCAAAATCAATCAAGTGAATGGTGTGAGACAATTGGGGGCAGGGCATCATTAAATAGAGAGGCGAGGGTTTAAAATTAGGTTTGGAGTTTAGGATTTTAGTTTTTTTCATTTTTTTAGGTGAAAAAAGTGGGCCTACGCATGTCTATGCAACATTGTACAAAATTGGTTGATTTAAACTAAAAAGGCCAATTTTATACAGAACCAATGAGTGTAATCATGGAACCAACCATTTTTGCTTTGAAACCCAATTTTGCCCAAAAACCCTCGAAACTAATCTGATCAACCGGTTTCGTTGGTTCGAGCTCAGTTTTGATACCAAGTGAGTATCAATAAATATAACCTTATACTCAAAAATGGAAATGTCATCCAAAATTTCTTCAGTCTAAGAAGAGACTTTATCTAGCAAAATACCTCCAAGATAAACTTCCAAGAGCATTTGGGAAATACCATCTTGCAAGTTATCCAATGAAACAACAAAAACATGACAAAAAATAGTGGATACAAAAACAAATACAATATTGAGCTCCTTATGAGCCATAACTGATTCAAAAAGATCTTATGCAATAGAAAGCATATCCATTCAAGGACAGCGCATGCCTGCTAGACAAAAGGACACAACATAGAAAATGACACAAAATAAACCAAGGCACCTAGGGTTCCTGCAACCTCAAGCTCTCGCAAACTAGTGAGTATATCTAGTGATAAAATCATCAATTTCAAGGAAAAGGATCATAAACACAAGGACTTTGAGGAATGGAAAACATAACAGAGTTAGAGATCATTCAAATTCTCCAATGAAAGTAATGTCTTATGCTTAATGAACCACTAAAATTGTATCGCAAATCAACTAAATAGTTATGATTGCATGGCCTCATCTTCTTATTCCCTAATAGAGGTGTCACAATCGAGGACCACAAATGTCATTTTCTTTGTTGGCACCAAACCCTTTATTGCACAAATGCATGTCACATTATGAACACAAGAATAGAAGCATTTTCTTAGATGAATACAATCAAATATTCAGCAACCATTTTGAAGGACTCGAGAGAAATTCCTTATTAAACAAGGAACCCATCTAACTAGGCCTTTAAATGTGAACTCTATAGAGACTTACCATCTAAAAGGGCTACTCACTTTATAGTCAATGAACTCCAATTTGTATATTAGGAATTCCCCAATGGATGTCCTAAAACAACAACCATGTTCCATAGAGTGATGCAAGAATATCTCTTTTGACCCACACATGTTAAGCCCATGTTTACGTTTTAACCACTACAATTACCTAGTCAAGCTAGTTGTAGGAGGATATATTCCTCTTTCTATTAACTTCTATAGAGACATACCATGTAAAAGAGAAAGAATGACTTAATAGTCAATGAACTCCAAATTGCATATTAGGAATTCCCCAATGGATTTCCTAAAACAACACACCATTCTCTTAGTGATATAAGAATTTCTCCTTTGACACACAAATGTTAATCCCATGTTTACATTTGATCCACTACAATTACCTAGTCAAGCTAGTTGTGGGAGGGTGTATTCCTCTTTTTGTATAAGTCAGCGTGGACAAATTTAGAATCAGAATATTGACTATATTGACTATATATCCTATATATATAGTCAACATCATTCCCATAGACTTGAAGCACACTCGAAATTTGTTAGCTTGTGACTCCTATACACTCATACAGTCCTAGTACACCACCTTTGTGTTGAGATTTGTGTACCTTGAAAAGTGGTCCCCTTGAGTTATTGAGTGACTAACTCAAAGGGGAAAATATTTGACCCTCACCACTTTACTTTATGTTATAAAGTCAAAGTGTCTTTATTAGCACTTAAGTCACAAAGTGACTTTATTAACATAAAGTGACTTAGGAAACTTAAGTCAATGGAAGATTTAATCTCAAGCCTTGATCTTGGTAGGCCTAGATCTAATATTGGCCATTGGTTTCCTAGGTTAGCCTAAGGATGAGGCTAAAGGAGAGGAAAGGAGGGAAAAGGTTTTTATTGTTCACTTGAGAGAGTTGAATAAAGGAAAAAGAGGAGAGGAAGATATTTTTCCAAGGCAAGAAGGTCACACCTTGAGTAGAAGGCGCACAATATTTGGAAAGGAGATTTCATGGTGAAGGGGCGAATATTTGAGAAGAAGGAGTGCACTAGCATGAGTGTGGGCACACTTAGTTTTGCAGGTTGGGCGCACCTGTGAGAAGGCACGGGGAGAAAAGGAGGAGGGCGCACCAAGTTGGGTGAATTATTCAAGCTAGCAAGCAACCAAGGAAAGAGGGGCGCACTTATCCAAGAGGGGCACAAATCCAAAGGAGGGTGCAAGTCCCAAGGAGATGTGAAGCTAAGAATTGAGAGGAGCTAACTTTTGTATCAGGTTCCTTTGTATTATTTCCTTGTTGCTATATTTGATTTCGATATTCATAATAAATATTCTCTTCTATTGGTTTTCCCCATGGGGGTTTTTCCAGGGTCATATTGACAAAAAACACTTGTGTTAAATTTGTAGTTTGCATATTTCCTTATCAACATTTAGTGGAAAATATCTAGAGGAGTATTTTATGTTTTAATGCATGTTGAAAGATCTAACATTGGAAATAAAAACTATCATAATTAAATCCTTCAACAAGAGGCATTAAAAGAGCATTAAATCAAAGCTTAAGGGTAGATTCAATGGGTAGAAAAATCAGACATGTTAGCAACCTAAAAACAACAGAAAAATTAGATCTGAAATTACCTTGAAAACGGTACCCAATAAGGTCAAGGACAGACCTATTGAGCAGCTCTTAGGAACCTCAAAATTCTTCATGGTATCAAAGCCAAAGGGCACAAGAGAGGGCTGATATAGTTTGCAAACAGTGGGAATATTTTTGTCTCGCCTAGACAGCAGTTAGCATTTGTTTTTCTCGGATAGTTTAGCATCAATTTTAGCATCATATGGCATCCATGTTGGTGGTTGGGATGAGGGTATAAGATAGGCTAGAAGACGTTGGAAACTGGTCTCCATGGAAGGCTAGGATGGTGTTGATTTTTGAGGAACTCGAGCTATGGGATTTTGTGGAAAATTTTGTGATTCCTCCTACAGATACAATTCTCTTGGTTGAGATCTAGAAGAGGAACATCAAGGCCAACAGGACTATCCTTGATGTGGTGAAATACCATATCATTCATCATGTATCTGGTAAGGACTTCGCATTTCAGATGTGGCAGTCCTTGTGTGGTCTTTACAAGAGCCCTAACCAAAACCAAAAGATGGTGCTCTAGGAGAAGATAAGGGGCACCAAGATGATGAAAATTGATTCAGTTAAATCATTCCTCATGAGCATTTCTCATATTCATGATGAGTTGGAAGTTGTGGATGAGATAGTGGATCCATATAAGTTGGTGAGGACATCCTTAAATGGCTTCTCCAAACCTTGGGAGATATTTGTACGAGGCATCATGGCTAGAGAGAATATGCCCAGTTGGGAGAGGATCTGGAATAACTTTGTACAAGAGGAGCTTAGAGTTGGATCTGGATCCACTAGTCAACAACGTGGTGGGGATGATGAGGTTGATCTTTCTCTTTTGGCAAAGGGCAAGAAGAAGACCAATAAGGGTCCCAAGGGTGGGGCCAAGTAGCAACAGAGAGGAGGTGAGTAGAAAAGAGATATGAGCAAAGTTAAATGATTTTCTTGTAACAAGATGGGGCACTATGTTGAATAGTTTCCCAATGTGAAGAAGAAGAATAAGCAGGGTGGTACGGCAGGGACAGAAGAGGAGGATGAGTTTTCCTCTCAGTTTGAGAGGGAGTGTTCCTTGATTTTTTTTGCTCGACAGTTGAGTCACCATCCTGCATATGGTACATAGACAGTGGAGCATCCAATCATATATCATGTGTCAGAGAGAAATTCATTGATCTCATAGATCCATAGATCAATTTGGAGATAGTGTTTGGAGACAATTGTTGATTTTCATCATCGGGAAGACATTCTCCCAAATTGGTCATGTGGAAGATGTAGGCTCAAGAAACCTCTTGTGATAAGAGGCTTCTCGATGGGTTTACTCAAAATTAGTGCTCTATATTAATTATGTGCATGTGAGGAGATGATCCATCAACAAGGCTCATGGACAAATTTTTTAGTAAATAAGAAATGTCAAGAAGACAAGACAAATGCCAAGAAGAAACCTTGAAAAGCACTAAAGAAGATATTGAAGACAAAAGTATAAGTCGGCCCCACAAGTAAATTAAATGTGACTCAAACTGTATAAATAAAGGTTGGATCATTCCATTTTGAAACATCACACAGCTCTTCTCATCAAGTGTGCAATTCCTAGTTGCAGTTTCCAGTTGCAAGTTACAGTTGTAGTTGCTAGTTTCTAGTTGTCAATTGCGTAAATTTTGAGTTGTGATATCTTGTCTAGGTTTTGCTATCTTTGAGGTTTCTTCCTCATACAAGGGAGAAATTCCTTATGTGTTGGGTTTCTTCATATTGATGATTTTGTTCTTACTGTCTAGAATTCTTCTTAAGAAAAGTTGTTGGGTTTTCTCCCAAGGTTGGGTTTCCCAAGATAAAATCTTTTGTGTATTGTGCATGGCTATCTTTCTATGATTATGTTGTTTCTGCTACAAATTTATCTTGGTTGAGATATTCAGTGTATAATTATTCTATGATAACTGTAGTATAAAATTATGTTTGAAATCATAAGGAAATAATTATCAGATCTAAAAAATGAAAATTCAACATGGTATCAGAGCTCAAGATATGAAGAGAATGGGATCATCTTGAGACACATTGTTGGGTACAACACTAGAGTGTTGTTCTTCTTCGTGTTCTTGTTTCAGGCAGGTCACAGGTGACATCTTTGAGGGAGCTAAGGAGTTATCTCTAAGAGGGAGCTACAGTGACAATTTCATGTGGCAACATGCTAGATGGTCTTTGGTTTGAGACATGGAGAAGATTGTCCATACGAGGAGTTGTGGACTATTACAGCTCGGTTGTGTGACTAGATGGGAGTTATGGTTGATTGGTGGAGAGCCCGAATCACCACAGTATGTTGTGTGGCATATTTCCAACCCTATGAATGAACTTCCAATGACTTGTCATGGTGAGTTACAATGGGTGCAACTAAGGTGCTTTGGCACAGGCGAGATGGCTTCAGACGTTTGGCAGGTTGATGAGATAGAGTCTTCATCGAGCTAGAGAGTTGCACATTGTCGAGGTATGAAAAATGTATGAGGTATTTGTGGCCAAGGAGAAGAGGACAAAGTTATAACCTTCTGGAAAAAAGGTTACCTTTGTGGGATACAGAGATACTTCGAAGGCCTACAAGATCTACATTCCACGACAATGTCAGATTGAGGTTAGTCATGATGTTATATTTGATGAAGAGGTAGCCTTCATGAGGTCTAGTGAATCTCATATGGATATTGATAGTGAGGAGCAAGAGGATCCGAAGGATGAGAGTACAAATCCATGTAATCCATTTGTTCATCCTTCATACTATGAGGAGTCAATAGAGCCAGCAGAGCCAGTGAATCTACCTAGAGATGTCGCAGTGACCAAGAAGAGGCCAGCATGGCTTTGTGAAACTTTGCAGGATATAGAGGGGCATGCAGCTCCCAGTGGTTCTTTCAGATGAGAAAATGACATTAGATGTTCTCGAGTTATATGGCATTGATGAATCGCATCATTGATTCTAAACCTTCTAGTTATGAGGAGGTAATAGGTCAACGGGTTTGGAAGGATGCCATGATGGAAGAGTATCATTCCATCATGAAGAATCATGTGTGGGAGATAGTTTCGAGACTAAAGGGGAAATTGACGATGACTTCCAAGTGGATCTATAAGATCAATCATGCAGAAAATGGCAGCATCGAGAAGTACAAAACAAGGTTTGTGGTGAAAGGATTCTCTCAGAAAGAGGGAAATGGACTATCATGAGACTTTTTCTCCAGTCGCCATGTACACTTCCATCTGGACTATTATTTCTCTTACTTCAGTTATGGGTTGGAGATTGCATTAGATGGATATGAATACCTCGTTCCTCAATGATTTGATTGAGGAAGAAGTGTACATAGAGCAACCTCAAGTATTTGTGATACATGGAAAGGAGCATCATGTTTACAAATTAAAGAAGGCTTTGTATGGACTCAAGAAGGAAGTCATGGCATGGTACTCCAGGATTGATGGATACTTGATGATTTTGGGTTTCACCAAGAGTGATGTAGATCCCAACCTTTACTACAAGTTTTTTGATGGTGATTCATTGATCTTGGTACTGTATATTGATGATATGTTCCTTACGAGGGAAGAGAGGCTCATTGTTGGGTGCAAGAGGGAGTTGGATTCATAGTTCTAAATGAAGGATCTTGGCTTGATGCATTATTTCTTGGGATTGGAGGTGTCGCAGTAACCAAGTGATATATTTCTCAAAAAAGGGAAGTACACAATTGATATCTTGAGCATATTTGGTATGATGGACTACAAGTCCATGGCTACACCTATGATGACAAATCTGAATAAGTTGAGTGATTCCACTTTAGATTCATATTTTTTGGATCCCACTATGTACAAGAAGTTGATTGGATCCTTGATGTACTTGGTTAACACCAAGCGAGATATTTTCTTTGCAATGAGTACCCTGAGCTAGTTTATGGTTGAATCGAGGCACTTACATTGGGTTGCAACGAAACATGTGTTGAGGTACCTGTGTGATACAGTTGGATATGGTCTGAGATATGTCTTAGGTGGTGAAGTGAGGTTGCAGGGATATATTGATTTTGACTGGACAGGTAGTACAGTGGACATAAAGTACCTCGGGGTGTTGCTTCATCTTAGGATAAACTATGATATCCTGGCTTAGCAGGAAGAAAAATTTTGTAGCACTCAGTACAAGAGAAGCGGAGTATATCTCAGCTAGTGTCACAAGTCACGAAGCAGTGTGGATTTGGAAGCTTCTTGCAGGACCATTTAATCATGAGCTAGAGACGACCTTGATACATTGCGGTAATCCAATATTTCATGACAGGTCGAAGCATGTTGATATCGAAGATCACTTCATCTAAGACATGGTGCAGAAGGGAGCAATGAAGCCCATGTAAATATCCAAATATTAGCATATAGAAGACATTCTCACCAAGCCTCTGTCTAGAGTGAAGTTTGTATACTCTATACACAAGCTTGGTGTGATGTAGAATGTCCCCCTTTCTAAGAGGGAGTGTTGATGTTTCAGCATTGAGAAGACATTCTTCCAAATTGGTCATGTTGATTTGACCGAGGGAGGATGATACATTCACTCACGAAGCCATGTTCATTTGGATAATGGTGAATGGCCCGGGTTGTTGATGTTTCTCGAGTTAGCAGCATTAGGAAGAAAGTGGAATTTTAATTCTTATCTCGAGCACATGTAGTTTATTTCAATTTAGCATGAACTTGAACCATAAACAATGCAGTAATACAATATACAATAGTTGCAGTAACCAAGATCACAAGAAGAATAACCATGCACAAGAACACAAGAAGTTATCCTGGGAAAACCATTCTCAATCAAGGGAAAAACCCAACAATCCTTTGCTATAGATTCAAGATAAGATCACCCTTTCACCACAAACCCTAGTGCACACAAGAGGGTACTCTACGACCAATAAAGATTGCGCCTAAGAGAATTGTGCACTTCATCCATATAAGTAGGCATTGAGATAATGAAACAAATGTGAGTGAGTGATCCACAATGGGGATCTAACTCTTATTTATACATGACCTAGCACATCAAATGGATGTGTCTATTGGCACAATAAGGTCGACTTCTATAACTCAACAATATAATTAAACTTTACACAATATTAATTATCTTTACATGGTGGTATCGACTTGTACCCTTTATAATACAAATTAGGGTTTTACCAAAGTCTTACTCTTTGACAATATAGCAAGGGATCTCACACATCCTCTAATTTTTTTCCACTAAGGACACATCCACCTATGCTCAGCCACAGGGACGTCACCCTCAACAGATCAACTTAACTAATTCCATGGGATTACTATATGGAGATCCATCTCAATTCAGCTAAACTAAGTTCATAGGAGTCCGACAAGAGACCAGACACGTCATCTCAACTCAGTCCAAAGGAGTATGACTCACCCATCACATGGGCATTCTCACATATCACCTCAATTCAGACCAGAGGAGAATGGCCTGGAGAATGTCTCATGAAGTTGCAATCATCAACACTCCCTCTCATATAGGGAGGCATTATCCACCATGCCAAGTATCTCATGGAAGTACTCGAACTTCATCCTGGAAAATGGTTTGGTGAAGACATCTGCAACATGATCGTCTGTAGAAAGGTATTGCACATGTACTGCTTTCCACTACACCATATATCCGATGTAATGGTATTTGATCTTGATGTGTTTCGATTTATCGTGAACACAGGATCCTCAGAAAGATTCACACATCTCTGGTTATCGCAATGGATAACGATGGAATCCATCTCATGTTAAAATAAGTCTACAAGGATCTTGAAAAGCCACACTACTTCATGGACTACCACACATAATGCAATGTACTCTGCTTTTGCGGTACTCAAAGCCAAAGAAGTTTGTTTCTTGTTGCACCAGGAAACCATGGTAGATCCCAAAGTAAAACAACAATCGGATGTGCTATTTTGGTCCACTACGCTCCATGCCCAATCTGCATCGGCATATCCCTGCAATTTCATGTCTACACAAGAGGCATATCTAATTCCATAACCAATTGTGCCCCATAAATATCTCAGCACATTTTTTGTTGCTATCCAGTGTGTTTGTCTCGACTGACTCATAAACTGACTAAGCACACTCAATGCATAGAATATATCAGGTCTGGTGTTAACCAGATACATCAATTATCTAATCAGTTGTCTGTAAATATGTGGATAAATCTCGCCTAAATCAGAAGAAGCCTCATTCATTTTCTTCAAATTCATCACTATCAGTGTAGGCATGGATCTGCAGTCTATCATCATGAATTTCTTCAATATCTCCACTGTGTATTTTCCTTGACTTGGGAAAATCTCATCATTCCTCTTCCACACTTCTAGTCCCAAGAAGTAGTGCATCATACCAAGGTCCTTCATCTCGAATTCAGAAGCCAATGCATGCTTGCATTCAACAATAAGGCTTTATGAACCGTTGAGGAATAATTCATAAACATATAGGACCAAAATCAAGAACTCATCACCAACAATGTTGTAGTATAGGTTTGGATTATCAACACTCTTGTTGAATCCCAAACTCATCAACTATCCATCAATATTTTCATACCATGCTTGAGGTGTCTGCTTTAGTCCATACAGGGATTTCTTCAACCTGCAGACATGAGACTCCTTCTCCTGTATTACGAATCCATATGGTTGCTTGATGTAAACTTCTTCCTCAATCTCACCATTGAGAAAGTTTTTCTTCACATCCATCTGATGTAGTCTCCAACCCATGGATGATGCAAGGGAAATAATCGTACAGATGGAAGTGTATCGGGAAACAGGAGAAAATGTCTCCTAATAATCTATTCCCTCCACCTGAGAGAATCCTCTAGCCACAAATCTCGCTTTGTAATTCTCGACACTTCCATCAGCTGCATGTTTTATCTTATAGATCCACTTGGAAGTCATTACAGACTTCCCTTCCGGTCTCGGAACAATATCCCACACATCATTCTTCACGATGGATTGATACTCTTCGGTCTTGGCATCTTGCAAAACCTATTGACTTGTTGCTTCTTCATGACAAGAAGTCTCAGTATCAATGATGTGGCTCATATATGAAACATAGCTCAAAAATCTTTGTGGCCTCTTTCTCTCTCAGAATGTACCACGAGGAGCTGCATGTTCTCCTGCCTCTTGCAAAGTCTGTCGATCCCATGTAGACCTCTTTTGGCCTACTACAATGTCTTTGGGAACATCAACTGGAGCAACTGGATCAATTGGATCTGTAACTATCTCCCTCTGAACTGTTGAAGGGGAGAAGGTATTGTCGCTTCCTTCTTCTCACTGTCAATCTCCATCTGAGATTCTCTGGATCTTCGAAATACTATCTCTTCCTCAAATGTGACATCTCTACTAACCTCGATTTGTCTCTGACCAGGGATTTAGATCTGGTATGCCTTTGAAGGTTCATTGTACCCCACAAATGTACCCTTTATTCCTGAAGGGTATAGCTTGGTTCTCTTTTCCTTGGATACATGAAAGTATATTGGACACCCAACTATCCTGAAGTGTCCAACCTCAGGCTTCACTCCGATGAAATCTTCTTTCAAAGTCATGTTCTTCATAATCTTATGAGGACTGTTGTTTTGAACATACATTGCTATCATGGATGCATCTACCCATAGAATCATAGGTCGATTATGATATTGTATCATCGCTTTGGTTGCCTCAACAATGGATATGTTCTTCCTCTCTACAATCCCATTCTGTTGAGTGTTATAAGGAACGGTGTACTCCCTATTGATCCTTGCCTCAATACAGAAATCATTGAAATCCCTGGAGGTGTACTCTCCTCCATTATCTGATCTCAGCACCTTGATCCTCCTCCCGGTTAGGTTCTCAACCTGAGCTTTAAAATCTTGAAATATTGCAAGGACTTTGTTGGCCCTTGACCAGGTTTTGGGAGCACTTTGTCATATTTGACCGTTTTTGGGACTTCGACAGCCTATCGAAGATGGAACGCCAGACAAAGCGGAGATTGCAAAATCTCAGCCCACTTTTGGGTCCCTTTTTGGGTTTTGGGAATATGTAATGGGAAAGGGATGTCGGCCCATAGGTTTACCCACGTTTAGGCCCATTTTGTATGTATAAATAGAAGACAGGAAAATATAAGGTAATAGAGTAGAGAATTATATCTATGTGATATAGGCTAAGTGCCAAGAAGGGATCTGTGTGATCGAGAGTTTTGCGTATTTTGTATAGACTTGCAGAGCCTAGTGCAAGTCCCTGTGTGAAGATATAGAATGATTTGTGTTGAAAGGCAAGGAAGAAGGATCTAGCGAGCTGCACAGATCTTATGTCTTATGCAAAGTAAGGGTTTCTAAGGCTTTGTGTTGTAACTGATTGGTCGGCGATACTAAAGAAGAAGACTTGGTGGACGTAGCCCCAGAGTGGGGGTGAACCATGTAAATCTGTGTGTTATGCTTTGTGCTTTTATTTGATGTGTTTATCCCTGATTTTGCAAGTGCTTTGATATATTTAGATGGATATACTTATGCTTTGTGCTTCATTAGATGTGTATGAATAGTAGATCTAATATGTATGAAGATGCTTAGTGTTGATCTACTAGATCTAATCTGTCTTACTGATGTTAAGTGCTGAAATACCTTAGATATAAGTGAATGTTGTGATGCCATGTGCTATCTGCGAAGTATAATAAGGGTTGAAAATTGATGAATGATCAATGCTAAGTGCTCTGTAAGAGATATAATCACAAATTTGTGTCCCAGCTAAGGTTTCAGACAACTGAGTCTCGCAACAACCCCTGCTTCTACCTCAGGTGAGACTTCATCTTCTTCGCAGGTGTTCCCGAAAGGGCTGGTAGTTAGGGTTTTGTTGGTGCGTTGTTGTAGCAACGAACTCCGTGTCTACCCCTATGCCAACAAATGGTTTTGTTTCCGGGACTTGAAACTGTGATTGTTGGGAACTGAAGAAGAATAAGCTTTGTGCAAAAATTCATCCTGAAACTGTGGAAGCTCTGTGTGTGGATTTGTGCCCTAGTGCGCAGTATTACACTTGATCTAAAAAGCTCTGTGCTAAATAAAAAAGGCCAAATCTGAATAAAAGAAGCAAGATCTGAATTCTTTCTGCTCTAAGAAAGGAAAAAGTAGAAGTTTCTGAAGAAAAGAGGTCAGATATGCAGAAAAGAAGTAAGATCTGTAAGCTCAGTGCTCTCATAAAGGTAAGAATAGTTAAAAGTTTTTAGATCTGGAAGTTTTGTACTATGTAGAAGCAAGATAAGTGGAAATTTTTTGTTTCTAGAGAATGGATCTAAGTATGTTTGATAGATTTTGTCCTAGCTTAAAAACTATGGCTTTAATATATGAAAGAAATTTTGATATGAATAAATCTGATAAGCATAATGATAGATATGTTATACCTATGAATAGAAAAAATGTTTGGAGTAACAAATGGATGCAGGATCCTAGAAAGAATTTTTTACAGGCTAGCTACCATGATCCTAGTGTGCAGTATAGAAGAAGTTGGGGATCGTTTAAAAGAAAGAGAGGAGTAACCCTCTGTTACAGTTGCAGAAGATCGAGACATCTTGCTAAGGAATGCCCTGATGGAAGATTTAGTTGCCTATGTTGCAAAGCTTTAGACCATGAAGTGTTGGATTTCTCTAAAATGATTGCTAAGCTTGAAAGAATGAATCTGAATGAAGAAAACCCTAAGGAAGATCCAGAAATAGTAGAACCCCAGAAGGAATTAGAGAAGGTATTGCTACAGATGAAAGACACCTTGAATGATCACCGACATGTTAGGCTATCAGAGATATTTAAAGAAAACGAATGTATCGAGATAAGAATAGGAGACTTCAACATTGACTGTGTTCTTAATGAAGAAACACAAGTGAACAGTATGCCAGAGAGAACTTGGGAAGCTATACGAAGGTCTGCTATGATCCCTTCATTAAGAGGAATAGGGATATTTAGAGGAAAACTAGTAACCCTATGTGGAAGCTCACTCAGATACCTATGAATGTCAATGGAACTTCAACAGAAGAAGATTTCAAGATTATCAAATTTATTGAGGACAACGCCCCATTTACTATGTTACTTGGAAAACCTTGGATTGAAAGACATCAAGCCAGAAAGAAGGAAGAAGAAGAGGTTTTAAAACAGCAGAGACAAAAGTTAAAAGATTTCATGACTAGAAATATCA
>JZKD02S0208086.1:73503-101948 GCA_000966675.3 Picea glauca
CGACCTCAATAACTCAAAATATAATTAATAATTACCATTTAATTATCTTTTACATTAATTATCTTTTACATTAAGGTGGGGCCGACCTGTACCCTTTACATAACAAATAGGGTTACAGGTACGTCTGACTCTTGAACAATATAGCAAAAGATCTCATACACCCACTAGTGCTTAGTGACTAGGGGCACATCCATCTATGCTCAGTCACAAGGATGTCTCTCTATCTCACTGCATCTCACAAGAGAACCACACTCACTAGTGCTCAGCCACTAGGATCATGTTCACATGTGCTCATGCACAGGCACGTCCAACTCAACAGAGCTTCTTTCTCACTGCGTTACACAGGAGGGTCATCTGGATTTCATCATCTCAACTCTCTTCTCAGAGGAGGCTAATACAGTGTTTCACCTCTGTCTCAGAATGATGCACCCAGCTCATCAGATTTCACACATTCACTTTTGCTCAGTCATAGGCACGTCTAACTCAGCAGATCTTCTTTCTCACTGCGTTACACAGGAGAATCATCTGGAGTTCATCTCAACTCTCTATAAAGAGGAGGCCAGCACAACGTTCCAGTTCTGTCTCACATAGGAACCACACACCCAACTCAGGGGCTCTCTCTCAAGTTTGTGTCCTGGAAGATGTCTCACGCAGTTGTAATCATCAACACTCCCTCTCAGCTAGGGAGGCATTCTCCACTAGGCCAAGTCACTCATGGAAGTACTCAAACTTCGTCCTGGTTGTAATCATCAACACTCCCTCTCAACTAGGGAGGTAATCTTCACCAAGTTAGTTTCTCACAAAAGTATTCGAACTTTGTATTGGCAAGCGGTTTGGTGAAGATATCTGCAATCTGCTCATGTGTAGGAAGGTATTGCACGTGTATTTCTTTCCTCTATAACATGTCTCTGATATAATGATATTTTATCTCAATGTGTTTCAGTCTATCATGAAACACAGGGTTCTCAGAGAGCTTCACACAGCTTTGGTTATCACAAGTAATAATAGGATCCACCTCATGATCAAATAAATATGTCAGAAGCCACATTGCTTCACAGACTGCCACACTCAATGCTATATACTATGCTTCTGCAATACTCAAGGCCACAAAGCTTTGTTTCCTGGTGCACCAGGAAACCATGGCCAACTCCAAGGTAAATCAACAATCAGATGTGCTCTTACGGTCCATTGTACTCTTTGCTCAATCTGTATCGGCATATCCCTACAAAATCAAGTTCACACTAGAGGCATATCTCAATCCATATCCAACTGTGCCTCGTATATATCTCAATACATGCTTTATTGTTATCTAGTGAATCTGTCTCAACTAACTCATGGATTGACTAAGAATTCGTTTCATACCATATATCAGGTCTGGTGTTAACCAGATACATCAATGATCCAATCAATTGTCAGTACACATGTGGATCAATCTCGTCTAAATCATCATTATTTATTTTTCATCAAATCCATCACCATCGGTGTAGACATGGATTTGCATTTTGTCATAATGAACGTCTTTGATATCCCCACTGTATGACTTACAAAAAAGTCTCATTGGTCCTCTGTCATAATTCTTGTCCCAAGAAGTAGTGCATCATACCCAGATCCTTTATCTCGAAATCAAAAGTCAAATCTTGCTTGTAATAACACGACTTCTTGAATAAGTCATCAAAATCAGGATCTCTTCAACAATGTAAGAGTATAGGTTTGGATCAGCAACACTCTTGCTGAAACCCAAACTTCATCAAGAATCCATATATTTGATGTAGTTTCCAACCCATGGATGGTAGTACAGATGGAAGTGCATCGGACTATCGGATCAATATGTATAATCATAGTTCACTCCCTCTGCTTGTGAGAATCCTCTGACTGCAAGTCTCATTTTTGTATTTCTCGACACTTCCATCAGTTGCATGTCTTTCTGTCTCTTGCAGAGTTTGTCAAGCTCGGACAAGCCTTTTATGGCCTACTGCAAAGTCCCTAGGAATATCAACTAGAACAACTGGATCAATTGTATCAATGGCCATCTCCCTATGGATTGTTGAAGAGAAAGAAGGTATTGTCTCTCTTTCTCAATTATTTTGACTTCTTCTGAGTCAAGTGACTCCCTCTGAAGTTTGAAGGATAAGCATCTTCATTTGTTGTTAACCTTCCTGGAACAAGAAAACGAGCAAAAGGAAACAAGACAAGAATATCTCCTAGAGGAGATTCACAAGTACATCTCTAGAATTAAAACAATTTATGGATTGTTATCACAACTACAATACCTATTTGTAATGTAGCAACCTTAACAATGTAGTTTAGAGGCATGCTAATTAAAAACAATCAAACATGGAGTCTCCACTTCTAGTGTGTTGTTCTTCTAAATGCACTGAGACCTTTATGGGTTCATGATTTCACCAAGGGTTCCTTCCTCCTGCAAGTACCCTTATGACAATGATCCATATAATATATATACAAGTGCATACCTAAGGGTGTACACCAATGGAGGTTATGATTGGTTGTCATAGACTAGAAATCTCATTATATTGTTGTAGCTTCATGTGGCCACCTGCCACTGCTATATTCTATAACCAGACTTGTTTGTCTTGTAGCCACCCTTTAGTTGCTAGCACAAATATTTAAGACCAAACACTTCAAGCAATCATTGTTGTTGTCTTTCGAATCTAGTCCACTCTTCTCACTTACAATACCATCTGCACAGGTGAATGAGTTGTTAGGTGAAGTCAGTCAACCAATGCAACCACTTCAACACTTCATCAATCCAATGTCCTTTTCCCAGTGCTTGATCATTGTATAGAACAAGGATATGCCAAAATCTGCATAGTTGTATGTTGGTATCTCCATCACTTCTGGGTTGAATATTAAACTCAGCACCTATACATCAAACATGTCATCCAAAGGCTGCAACCTTGGGCAAGATCTACAACAAGAAAAGTCTATCAACTCATGTAGAGGACCACTGCAAAATTATGTCACACCATAGAATGTCTTCTTGGCCCCTTGATGTCATTTATAAACATGTTGTTGGAGATCTGGTTATGGGATAGAAATGGAGGTCTGAGCATTGGTCATAGGAGAGATGCATCTTGCATTTTTGTTCCTAACAAAGCGTTGGATTCACAGGATGATATCACCACTGTAAATCCACCCATAATAGCATTGATCATTTGACTTTGAAGACTGTAGTGAAAGCATGAAAACAGTGCTCAGCCAATCCTTAACTTTCCATAGTCTGCCCGCAAAAACGAAAACAATCCTCTTCCATTGCCCTCAAACTGAGGTAAACCTTACACAAGACGGCATCCTCATTATTCATTTCAGGAATCTGGACATTGTCTCGTATTTTGGGTTGCGGTAGCCTTAGTTTCACTTCAGAAATGGGTCTGGACCCTCTTTATTAAAGGGTTTGTTGTTAGGATATTGTTGTGGAAGCCTTAGTGGGGCATTTCCCTTGCTGCGATTTGTGGCTGAGCTTGTTCTCAAGCCTGTGGTCATTTTATTTGGACAGACGGTCTTTCTTACAGTGCTCGGCCTAGGCTAGTAGGCCTACGGCCATCTTCAGGATATTGCCACAGAAAATTTAGAGAGGGTCTGGCCCTTCCCTTGAGCTGGCGGTGGGGTATCTTCACCACAAAAACTTAAAAGGGGTTCGGCCCTTTCCTTCTATGCAATAGTAGCAAGGGTTTATCATTCCACGGTCTTCCTTCAATCTTGAGCGAGTGGTATTCTTCAAGACCTGTTCTGATACCATGTTGAATTTTCAATGAGCTATGGCTCATGCATTCTCTTTAAATTTTATGTTTAACTTTTACTTGAACCATAACTATTGCAGTAAACCAAGATCACAAGAAGAATAACCATGCACAAGAACACAAGAAGTATCCTGGAAAACCCTTCTCAACAAGGGAAAAAAACCCAGCCAATCCTTTGCTATATTCTTCAAGAGAAAGACATTCCACGCCATCACCAAACCTAGCACACAAGAGGGTGTTGTAATTCTCATAATTTCAGACCACAACTTATGAAATCATGAGATGACACTATGATAAGTGTGTTTCCTCAATGGGGATTCACCTTTATATATATAAGACTTGTCAAATCAAATGATGTTTCTATTGGCACAATAGGCCCGACCTCAATAACTCAAAATATAATTAATAATTACCATATTAATTATATTTTACATTAATTATCTTTTACATTAAGGTGGGGCCGACCTGTACCCTTTACATAACAAAAAGGGTTACATGTAAGTCTGACTCTTGAACAATATAGCAAGGGATCTCATACACCCACTAGTGCTCAGCCACTAGGGGCACATCCATCTGTGCTCAACCACAGGGATGTCTCTCTATCTCATTGTGTCTCACAGGAGAACCACACTCACTAGTACTCAGCCACTAGAATCACATTCACCTGTGCTCATCCACAGGCACGTCCAACTCAAAAAATCTTCTTTCTCATTGCGTTACACAGGAGGGTCATCTGGAGTTCATCATCTCAACTCTTTGCTCAGAGGAGGCTAATACATTGTTTCACCTCTGTCTCAGAATGATGCACCCAACTCATGGGATTTCACATGTTCACCTGTGCTCAGCCACAGGCACATCTAACTCAACAAATATTTTTTCTCACTACGTTACACAGGAGAATCATCTGGAGTTCATCTCAACTCTCTGTAAAGAGGAGGCCAGCACAACATTCTAGTTCTGTCTTAGATAGGAACCACACACCCAACTCAGGGGCTCTCTCTCAGGTCTGTGTCCTAGAGGATGTATCACGCAGTTGTAAACATCATCAATATATGCTCTGTTGTGAACACCTTGAGTCAGTTTCTGGTGGAGCCCAGATGTGTTCGCCTTGTAGCTGCAAAGCATGTGATGAGATACCTTAAGGGTACGTTGGATTATGGTCTTTGTTATACTGGAGATCATGACTTTAGACTATATGATTACACTGATTCAGATTGGGTTGGAAGTGCTTCAGACAGAAAGAGCACTTCAGGATGTTGTTTTAGTTTGGGGTCAGCCATGACTTCATGACAAAGTAGGAAGTAGTCCAATATTGCTCTCAGCACGGCAAAAGTGGAGTACATTGCAGCTTGTTCCACTAGTTGTGAAGCGATATGGTTTCGAAAGCTATTGACAGGTCTATTCGATCTAGAGATGGAAGCTACCATGATTCTATGTGAGAACCAAAGTTGTATAAAGATGACAAAGAACCCAGTGTTCCATGATAAGACAAAGCACATAGAGATCCGATATCACTACATTTGTGACATGGTGCAGAAGGGAGCTGTAAATCTCCAATATGTTGGCACAGATGCGCAAGGTGTAGATGTGTTGACTAGGCCTTTGTCTCTTGTGAAGTTTGAGTACTTCTGAGACAAGCTTGGTGTAGTCCGAAAGGACCTCCCTCGAAAGGCGAAGTGATGTTGATGATACTATGGTATCCTGACCAACAGCGGGTAGCTCAGTTAGGATTTTATATCCTAGGGGACTAATCATCCTTGGGCAGATCCCGAAGGTCCAATAAGAACGGACTGTCAAAGTACATGTGCTTGTATATGCCAGTTGTGGTCAGTAGTGGTCGCTCAGTTACGATTTTATATCCTAGGGAATCTTATGTTTCCTGGACAGATCCCGAAGGTTTGGTAAGGACGGTCTGTCAGAGTACCACGTGGAGGCTTGTTAGGATTTTATATCCTAGGGAATCTTATGATTCTTGAGCAAATCCTGAAGGTCTGGTAAGGACGATCTATCATAGTACCACAAATGTTGTTGTTGATGCACCTACCTCATTCTATTGCCACACATTGATGTTGATGTTCCAGCTTCATGGTGTTGATGATGTTGATGTTCCAGATTCATGTTGTTGATGATGATGATGTTATTCCAGCTTCATGCAGTTGATGTTGATATTTCAGCTGTGTGCTATTGATGTTGATGTTCCAGCTTCATGTTGTTGATTATGTTGATGTTCTAGCTTCATGTTGTTGATGATGATGATGTTATTCCAGCTTCGTGTTGTTGATGTTGATGTTCCAGCTTCATGTTGTTGATGATGATGATGTTACTCCAGCGCCGCGTTGCAAATGATGATGATGTTTAGTTTATACCGATGTTGATGATGAGAAAAACTTTTGATGACCTATAGATATGATCGACAGTGTTCTCGATGTTGATGACGATGTCCCCTCCTCTTGATGTTGTATTGAGTCCAGAGATTTGTTATTAATCTTGTCAGTAGAATACCCTTCTTGTTAAGGGGGAGTGTTGAAATATTGTAACTTCAAAGAATATTCTACTTATATTTGAGTCATTATTGTATAGATCAAACCCCCTTTTGTGGATTGATCAAGTCGGGTCTTGTATAAGATAAAATCCCCTTTTGTGGATTGGTCAACATGTATTTGTATGGTGGTATTTGTAAAGTCGACCCCTAGTAATTGTAAAGTGGTTTTAGCCACTTCTAGGAGAAGTCGGCTCCACCAAGTGAAGAGTCATAACCCTAGCACCACCTCACAACTTGTATTTATATATGAGGATGGTGTCTCATTTGAATACTCAACACACTAACTCTGCAACTATGAAGAAGTGTACAAGTCTTGGAGGAACTACTATTGCAGCTAAGTGTGACGTCAAGGAGGGCTCTTGGTCTGTGTCTTGGTATTTCTTGGTTATATGGTTCGCTACTCTTCCTAGTGAAGGAATAAAGGAAGATCTTCTCTTCGATCTTTGGCCTATCTATATTGAGGAAGTTTTGTTGGGTTTTCTCCCCCATGAGGGTTTCCTAGGATAATTTGTGTCTCTATTGTTTATGTTATTGTCTCTCTTTCAATGATCTTATTTATGCAACTAATGTGCTAAATGTTTATAATAATGAAAGAAGAATCGTCACTGCTAGATGTATAAGTAAAACTTCAACACTTTGGGGAGGAAGACTCCTAAGGAGGCCTTCACTGGAAGTAGGCTTGATGTTGAGCACCTTCGTATATTTGGGTGTTTGACATTCTCTCATGTCCCTTCTCAGAAGAGGACAAAGTTGGATCCCATTGTAGAGAAGGGGATCCTAGTTGGATATTCAGAGGTCTCTAAGGCCTATTGGATCTACATTCCAACACTAAGGAAAGTGGTTGTGAGGAGAGTGGTTGTGAGGAGAGATGTTAGATTCAAGGAGGATAGAGCATTCAAGAGATCTCTAGAGTTGAGAGACGGAGTTGAAGAGGTCCCACGAATACAGAGTGATGCATCTCAGGGGACACAGCCTCAGGTGTCAAGTACACAGAGTTCAGGGGTAACTGGTCCACCCAGTACAACTATAGGTTCACATATGCCTTATATATAGACAGGATGTGCACGTGCTTCAGGATCTCAGACTACTTTGCATAGATCTATAGATGAGACTCAAGAGCATGAGGACATTGCTTCACAGGAGGTTACTTCAGGGAAGAAGAAAGCGAGATGGTTTTAGGAGACCCTAAAGGAAGCCAAGGAGTATGTCGGGGAGCCCCGGAGGTTGATGAGAGAGAGCATAGCACCAGAGAGGTTTGGTTCATACTTGGCTATGGTGACAAGTATCACAGATTCTGAGCCCACCACTTTTGCACAGGTAGCAGACCAGCAAGTCTGGAGAGAGGCCATACATGAGGAGTATAACTCCATTATGGGAAATGATGTGTGGGAGGTAGTGCCTAGGCCTAAAGGAAAGTCAATGGTGACTTCCAGGTGGTTGTATAAAATGATGTTGCAAATGGCAGCATAGAGAAACGCAAGGCTCGTTGTGTGGTGAGAGGATTCTCTTAGATTGAGGGAATTGATTATGACGAGACGTTCACACTAGTTGCAAAATATACTTTTATCCAGAGTATTATGGCCATTGCAGCAAAGATGGGTTGGAAGATCCATCATATGGATGTGAAGATTGCATTTCTAAATGGCTTCATAGAGGAGGAGGTATACATTGAGCAGTCATAGGGTTTCGAGGTGTTGGGGAGAGAGTCTCATGTGTGCCTCTTGAAAAAGGCATTGTATGAACTGAAGCAAGCTCCTCGAACTTGGTATTCAAGGATTGACTCCTACTTGCTTCAAATGGGTTTTGAGAAGAGTGAGGCAAATCCGAACCTCTACTACATCATTCGGAGATAGGATACACTCATTCTCATACTATATGTTGATGGTTTGTTCGATCATTGAAGGGGAGCATCTCATACCTGATTGCAAGTGGGGTCTTGCATCAGAGTTTGAGATCAAGAAAATTGGACTGATGCACTATTTCTTGGGTATGGAGGTGTGGCAGGAGGATGGGCACATCTTTTGAGCACAGTGGAAGTATGCAGCAGATATTCTGAGCAAATTTCAAATGGAGGACTGCAGGCCCATGTCGACACCAATGGTCGCCAACTAGAAGAAGCTTAGTGCTTCGGATTCCAGATGCCACGAGATATCGTTAGTTGATTGGTTCTTTGATGTTTCTGGTCAACACTAGACCAGATATCTGTTTTTTTGTGAACACTCTCATCCAGTACATGGTGGAGCCTAGGAGTGTTCACTGGATAGGAGCAAAATATGTTGTAAGGTACATTGTAGGATCAGTGGATTATGGACTGGACTATGTCAGAGGATATGGGGTGAAGTTGATTGGCTACACAGACTCAAACTAGGCAGGATGTGCAGTTGACAGGAAGAACACTTACGAGTGTTGTTTCAAGTTGGGATCAACAGTTGTTTCTTGGTTCAGCCGGAAACAAAGGTCAATGGCACTAAGTTCTACCAAGGTATAGTACATGGCAGCTAGTTAGGCCAGTTGCAAGGCCATTTGGCTTCACAAGTTGTTGTTTGGCCTATTTGGTCATGAGTTGAGGCCTATAGTTATTCACTGCAATAATCAGAGTTGTATCAAAATCTTTGAGAATCTAGTGTTTCATGACAAGTCGAAACACATAGAGATCAGATACCACTTCATTCGAGATTGGGTTTAGAGAGGGCAATACAGCTTGAGTATATTTTGACTGATACGCAGATTGCAGACATTCTCACCAAGTCCTTGCCAAAGAGCAAGCATGTCTATTTCAGGGGCCAAGGAGCAAGCATGTCTATTTCAGGGACAAGATGGGAGTGGTGAAGAACACTTTCCTCGATAAGAGGGAATGTTGAGATTCGTGTACCTTGAAAAGTGGTCATATTGAGTTATTGAGTATCTAACTCAAAGGGGTGAATATTTACCCTCACCACTTTATGTTATAAAATCAAAGTGACTTTATTAGCACTTAAGTCAAAAGTGACTTTATTAACATAAAGTGACTTAGGAAACTTAAGTCAATGGGAGACTTAATCTCAGTCTTTGATCTTGGTAGGCCTAGATCTAATCTTAGCCATTGGTTTCCTAGGTTAGCCTAAGGATGAGGCTAAAGGAGGGAAAAGGGTTTCATTGTTCACTTGAAAGAGTTGAGTGAAGGAAAAAGAAGAGAGGACGAGATTTTTCCAAGGCAAGAGGGGCACACCTTGAGTAGAGGGCGCACAAGATTGGGAGAGGAGCTTTCACAGTGAAAGGGCACATCTAGGCTTGAGGGCGCACTAGCATGAGTGGGGGCACACTTCCTTGAGAGGAGGAAGGGTGCACTTAGCTTGGCAGGTTGGGCGCACTTGTGAGAAGGCAAAGGGAGTAAAGGAGGAGAGCTCACCAAGTTGGGCTCATTCTTCAAGCTAACAGGAAAACAAGGAAAGAGTGGTGCACTTATCCAAGAGGGGCACAAATCCCAAGGAGGGAACAAGTCCCAAGAAGTTGTGAAGCTAAGCATTGAGGAGCTAGCTTTTGTATCAGATTCATTTCTATTATTTCCTTGTTGCTATATTTGCTTGAGATCTCCATAATAAAATTTCTCTTATACTGGTTTTCCCCATGGAGGTTTTGAGGGTCATGTTGACCAAAAACACCTGTGTTAAATTTGTAATTTGCATATTTCCTTATCAGCATTTAGTGGAAAAGATTAGTATTTTATGTTTTAATGCATGTTGAAAGAGCTAACATCGGACAGCAAAACTATCTTAATTATACCCTTCAACAAGAGGCATTAAAAGAGCATTAAATCAAAGCTTAAGGGCAGATTCAGTGGGCAGAAAAATCAGACCTGTTAGCAGCCTTAAGACAGCAGAAAAATCAGATCTGAAACTACCTTGAAAACTGTACCCAATAAGGTCAAGGACGGACCTATTGGGCAGCTCTTAGGAACCTCAGAATTCTTCACTTTGTATATTTCACATTATAGGATATAGTTTTTATCCTAAGTTTGTTTCTAGATCCTACTTTGCCTCCTCCTACCTTATCTCTTGATGAGGTGTCGATGTGAGAGCAATTGAGATGGTTTCATTCATGTATTATATATTTGTATCATTGAAATGAATACATGAGAGTACTTGAGATGGCTTGAGGCCTTTTCCACCAAATTGTCGTCCTATCTCATATTCTGTTTCTTATCAAGATTGATGTCTAACCAACTTCATGGGTCTGCCAAGGATTTAGTAGGGCAAAGGTTACTCTTCTTGGTAAGGTTTTAGTCCCTATATATTTGATTTCACATAATGCATATTAGGAAGGCAGAATCAACAAAAATACATTGGATGGCCCCCGACTTCCCTAAGAAAGGGCAGACTTGGGGTAAGAAGGCATGACTTCAAGATGAATTCAAACTCGTTGGGATCAATTTCCATGCCTCGCCTAGAAATGATAAATCGAAGATGCATGCCAACTTCCATACCAAGCACACTTTTTGGGGATCAGGCTAATGTCAAATTCTTGACATCTATCAAAAAAGACTTGACCAATGTCTTAGGCTGATCTGACCTATGAAGAGACTTAACCAATGCCTCCAGGCTGATCCGATCTATGAAGAGACTTGCCCAAAACGTCATCAACAGATGCCTCAATTATTCTGTGGATCATGCCACAAAAAACACGGGTCTTGTCTCGTTAGCAACAACATTTTTCAATCCAAAGGATATGACAATGTCATAGAATGTGCCACTGGTAATAGTCCACTAGTAAGTAATAATGAATGAGGTTTTATGTTGATCCTCAGGGGCTATAAGGCTCTGATTGTAACCTAAGAATCCATCCATGACTATCGTAACCTCATAACCAGCAATCCACTACAATGTACATATAAGGCAATGGCAATCCACTACAATGTCCATAAGGCAATGGAAAATTATCTTAATTTTCGCAGGTTGCATTAAGATCTCAAAAACTGATACAAATTACTTATGGCCGCCCCAGACTTCCTAATGACAAGCATGATATTTGCTAACCACATAATCATTTGGGCTTATTAAGCCCACTTGGAAGAGCTCTTGAGATCTTTTTATACTCTAAGCCAATAGTTTCAAGGGACGTAAGTCTAAGTCTTCGCTTTTGATGAACTAGCTTTGCCCCTGAGTGGAGCACTACGTTACCCTGAACTATATATGACTCCATCCCTTTCATATCAGAATACTGCCAAGCAAAGATACTGGAAGGCTCTTAGAAACCTTGGCAGTAAATCTTTTCTTGAAAGGAGTGGGATTAACCTAGTTTGATGCTGAACTATAGATGACTCCATCCCTCTAATATCATAATACTGCCAAGCAAAAATACTGGAAGGCTCTTACAAACGTTGGCAGTAGATCTTCTTCCTTGAAGGGAGAGGGATTAACCTAGTTTGATGACTCCGACGTTGACACCAATAGTTGGATTAATTACCATTGCAGTGCCTCCTTCCAAATGGTCCAGCGCAAGCATAAGCTTAGAATCCAAGTTTACAGCATCTTGATGTAGATTTTGTAGTGTGTGCCCTTTTTGGAGAGTCACAAACTGAATCCCAATTTATGCTGTGTTAAAGCCAAGCTTTCCTCTTTTGTAGAGAGATTTGAGCGAGTGCTTCACCAATCTCAAAACCATCAAGGACTTGAGGCGATGACACAATCATGCAGAAAAGGTGGTCGGGCATGTTTTAGGAGAGGGCACACACTACGCTACTATGACTGGGATTATTTAGATTATAAACAGACTTGAGCAATGAATAATTTTGCAAAAGATGTTACTGCAAATGGAAAATAAGCATACAAGATGATCATTTTATTTAGGACAATACATGGTCAGAAGAATGACTGGTAATCCTCCATAACCTTGAAACTGTTATAGTTCCTCAATAAGGCTGCATAGACAAGCAGGAATCCACAAAGGTATCTGCACGTGTCAAGATTGTTCATGTGCCTGAAAATTGCCAAAAATAGAGGACGACGTAATTCTGAAATCAGAGGCTCAAAGCATATAACATTCTATAACAGCAATCATCAAACTCCAAAATATAACAAAAAAGAAACAAGGAAATTATAAATAAATCAATAATAGCTCTGAAGGCTGCAATAACTGCAAGCATCAAACTCAAAAATGCATTGAGAGAGTTTGAAAATTATCTGAAGGCAACAAAAATAAGAATAAAAACATGGTGTACATATTGACATTTTAATTTCTAATGTTAGCAATCTTTGTAATCATATATCTGAGCTTAATATCTCATATATCCAATTTTATTATCATATATCTGAGCTTAATATGATGAACAACATTTTGAGGCCGCTACACATTAACTGGGAAAATTAATACATTGGATCAAATATGTGAAAAATATATAACAGTTGAATCATTCCCAAAAATGATAAATGACAAAGAATTGAAGCATGGATCGGAGCTTTTAGAGCCCTCAATGCTAGATTACAGAGGATGCACTTTAATTACAGGTTACAATTTGGTAGGTATAGAACTTTGTGGCTTGAATGACTGATATTTGAGAATGACTCAATAATGTGCACCTTGAAAACTGCTCACATGGACTCACGCTTCAGCATCTCCAGCAGAAACTCGTTCCAAGCATCTATGGGCCCAGGTAAACACCAATGTAAGCAATCATTCTGCACCTTTGCATTCTTGTCCTTTGCAAATGGGTGAGAGTACCGATAAGGGCCTGGATGCCCATCAGGTCTCAACAATGAAGCCCACGTTGTATCAATAAGTCTAAATTTCAATCCCCTTGCAGCACCATCTTTCGCTGCTTTTTCAAACTCTTCCAACTGAATCTTGTACATTTCTGTGTTCATGCCTTCCATAACAATCTCATTATTCTTGTAAGGAACTGTTCTTTCACAAGTGCCTCCATTGTCCCACCGACCATTTTCAAAGTGGTCAGGAGTAAAAGTCCTCAAGAAGGTCAATCCCTTGTAATCTGGCGAGGTATTTATAGACTTGAAAGCCAAACGAAGGGCTTTTCTATAAGCAAAATAAAACCCAAGCTGTGTGAAATTTGTTCCTGGACAATAATGACAGCCAATAACTTCATCCTTTTCCAGATAAATAGCTGCCTTTAAGAACCACTGGCCTCCAGATAAGAGCACAATATCAAATTCATGCAACTGAGATGTCCATTTTTTATCAGCAATATCAAGGTACAGATGGAGTTGTTCACTTGCAGAACCCTCTATTTTTTTTGTCATTTCCTTCACAAGGAAAGGTGACCACAACACTGCAAGAGTGAAGTTATACGATGGGAAAAGCCAGCGTCTAAATTTATCAGTCTCATCTTTATAAATGTCCCTGGCGTCATCTACCTAGGGTATAAAAGAACGATCCATTAGGAAAACATGAAGCATTATTCCCTAACCTTTTTTTTGAAAATTTACTCCACATCTTTTTCTTCTCTTTGCAAGACAAAAGCAAGTAGAAACCCCAAGGCAAGCAGAAACTGCACCAATTGTCTATGTAACGTTGTAAATGTACACAATCAGTACCATGTGAGACTCTTTAAATCTACAGAATATTGTCTATGTAATTAGCATAAAATGCAATCACAGAGCAGATACCCAAATCATACCTTGTCTTTTGTTGCTGAAATAAAAGGAAGAAAAAATCAAGTTTCAGATAGATAACCAAGTATCAAGTTTCAGATAGATAATCAAGTGATCAAGGATCCATATCATCAAACCATATAATCCTACCATGGCACTGGCACCTTGGATATCTATTTAGGATTTATACCGACAAATCGCATCCGTCTACCAGAACTGAAGTTAACCAGTACAGCATCCTATAACAAGCAGACAAATTCATTTTAACCAAATGCACACCATCCTATTGGAGACATGTTTATGCCGAAGCAAAAGTGGAGCCAAAAATGTAAGAGATCCAATAAGCTAGATGAGACTTTCATAGTGAAATTTGAGAGTAGATTGGTTAGTATTGCTTCTTTATTACAAAAAGCTCAAAAGCTTCAATATCTGTAAACCTAAACACCTAGTTTGCTGAAATGTAGGAGTATAGTGTATCTACAATAACCAAACAGATAAACCAGATCATATTCTAATGGTGAATTTTTTCAATAATCATTCTTTTGGAAAAAGCAATCAAGGATATCATTATTTTGAAAGATAATTGGTAGTTGAAACTCTAAGAATATAGCGTGATCATTTTACCTTGCATTACATTCATAGTATTTTATTTTCCTTGTAAATTTCAAAGGTAGCGATGAACATTAAGAGTTAGTCTTAAAATTCCTCTGAACCCCCAAGTGGATAAATAGGAATTTACAAAGTTCTGACTCAGAAGAAATTCCCCTCGCGAATTCCTGCTGCTGACGGTGTAATAGGGCCACTTGCCATCAGAATCAGATAGAAATCACGGTTACCAGCAAGCAAAGCATGACAGGTTAGAAAGATAGATAGGTACATGGGACTTCAACCTTGAATAGCAGGGGAGAGAGAGAGAGAGAGAGAGAGAGAGAGAGAGGGATCTTTCCAGGCACAGAACAAAGGAATTGTCTAACTATACTACTTTTTGGACCTATCTTGGTCATATATTCACTGTTTTTAGTTGTATATGGGTCCAAAAAGTAGAACAGGTAGTGGCGTTGTCGAACTGTTCTACAAAATAGCTTTTTTCGCTGGAATCCGACGATATAAATTTACACGAAACCGCTATTTTTTGTTGTTTAAAATCCATTTCTGAATGCAGAAATGAATTCAGCATGCCGAAAAATACTTGGGGCACTTGGATTATATACAAATAATCACTCAAATCTGCGGATCTAACAATTTCTCGCTGAATTTCAGGCAAATGTTCCCGGAAAATATTGCCGGAAAAGAATCATTTTGTAGAACGTTTAGAGTCTAGACTACAGCGTTAGACTATTCCCAGAACAAACAGAAGAGGCAATTGAAGTTTCCTGCAATGATTTATATGCTATAAAAAGTCAGTACAGATTGCATGATGCAGGACTGCAACAGCATCTAGTTAGAAAAACGAACATAGTTCAATTTGGAAGTGCACTAAAGAGAATTTATGTTAAAATTATCAAAAGCATGAAGATGTGAGTGAATTTACTGCAGCAATAGCTAATTTTCAAAGTTGTAGAATTTGGAAATTCATCAAAATTAGGGTTTTCAAAAACAAGCATAAAAACAAAACAAACACAAATCAAAGAATATTGCAAACAAGAAGAAAATGTAAGAGATCTAATAGGCTAGATGACAATTTCATAGTGAGACTTGAGAATAGATTGGTAAGTATTGCTTCTTTTATTACAAAAAGCTCAAAAGCTTCAATATCTGTAAATCTAGACATCTAGTTCGCTAAAAGATAGGATTATAGTCCATCTTCAATAACCAAACAGATAAACATGATCATATTCTAATGGTGGATTTTTTCAACAGCATTCTTTTGGAAAAACTTAAAGTTAAAAGCAATCAAGGGTATCATTATTTTGAAAGACAAGTTGCTAATTCAAACTCTAAGAAGACAACCTAATGCTTTTACCTTGCACTACATTCAGTATTGTGTTTTCCTTGTAAATTTCGAAGGTAGCAATGAACATTGAGAGTTATTCTTAAAATTCCTCTGAAACCTGAAGTTGATAAATAGGGATTTATACAGTTCTGACTCGGGGCAGAAATGCCCCTCCTTAGAAATTCCTGCTGCTTAGAGAGTTATTATGCAGTGCAGTAGGCCCATTTGCCATCAGACTCAGATAGAAATCACAGTTACCAACAGGTCAAAGAGACACATAGGGATGTGGGACTTCAACCTTGAATGGCAGGAGAGAGAGAGAGAGAGAGAGAGAGAGAAGTAAGTAGAGACATGGATCTTTCCAGGCCCAGAACAAACAGAAAAGGCGTTTGAAGTTTCCTACAATGATATGTATGTTATAGTACAGACTGCATAATGCAGGACTGCAATGACATCTTGAAAGAAAAATGAAGATGGTCCAATTCGGAAGTGCACTAAAGAGAATTTATGATAAAATTACCAGAAGCATGGAGATGGAAGTGAATAGACTGCAGCAGTGGCAAATTTTCAAAGTTGTAGGATCTGGGCACTCATCAATGTTAGGGTTTTCAAAAACAAGCATAAAAACAAAAACATGAATCAAAAGATATTGCAGACAAGAAGAAAATATAATAGACTTTCTAGAAGGATCTTTTTAGTGCTCTTTCTAAGTTTAGAGCAACTTCCAAATGTTCTGTTGTTCTTTTTATTTTTCATTATTTGTTTGTTTTAAGTTTTATTCATTGGATATATCATAGGCCACACAAATGTCAGAGGATCCATCATGGGATTTGTCCTGAATTCATTTTCTTCACAGGTGACAGGGTTCCATTAAGAAACAGACATTAAGAGGATCGGATAAATGATGGAAGGATCCTAGTATCCAAAAGGATCAGATCTAAATTCAGTACTGGATTAAGGAGGATCCAATCTGTATAGGTAATAATGCTGTTATATGAGGATTAAAATCAACATCTTTCAAAGGGAGACTGAAATGCAATAGGTATTTTAGATTATTTAAAACACCTCTCATGGAGGACTTTTGGGGAACCCTGCATGTCAATACTCTCAGTTGTGCCTATGTGCAATAGCATAAGACACATACAAGCATCCTCAGAATTGATAATAATAAATATAAGATTAGGGAAACTCAGACAGAATGAAGACCACAAAATTACGTTACCAGAAACCAGAAACAGGAAACAGATGTGAAATAGGTACAAAACAAGAAACAAGCCTAGAGGGTTTTAGAGGGTTTAGAGTGTGAACTCACCTTCCCTCCCAGCATATATTATGCATATAGAATTGATTGTAATGTATTAATGGAGTGCCAAGATGGGAATTGAAACAAGTAAGGGAACAGAAATGGAACACGAACAGGGTTTCCTGGTCAGTTTACCAGTAACATAACACAAAATAACTCTTCAAGTTAACAGTGCATTGCATTTTCGTAAGGTCAAGCAATCTATATGAAGGACCTTCGAAGAACTCCATGTGCAGAGAGTCAAAATTGTGCCCATGCCCACCAAGTTTAGCCCAACATCAGACAACACACAAGCATCCTAGGAAACTGCAACATCCAGACTCCATTGAAGCTCAATTTATTTACCACTTGGCATTGCTTGATACAGTTAGCAATAGAGTGAGTAGACAAGTAGCCGACTAAAGTAGCAGATTAAGGAACGAGACTTTAGTCGACCACCCAGGTCCTGCAACATTCATAGAAATCTTTCAATCACTTTGCCATTTCCCTACATGTTTGTGTCTGATAACATTAAAAGCCAATGCAGATAACTTCAGCCATTGTCAGAAGCACATCATAAAATACATGCCCAGGTAAATAAACGTCAGCAGTAACAATTTTTACATGGGACAACCAGTAATTTGTGTAAAGTTTAAACAGATGAAAATGAAACAAAATGCAAGCATTCATCAAAAATAACTCGACTGTTAGTATAAAGTCTCTACTTTAACAACTACCAAAGTGAAGAGCAACTGGCTCATAATTGGTAGTAGGTAATTATCAGAAAGTAATAAAAAATATATCAACATGCCTACTAAACACTTTAATATAATAATGCAGTTAATGAAGGTCTTGGAAGTGGATTTAAGTGCACTTTGATCAGTGAGGTGTTATTCAGAAAGAGAACTTGAGAAGTAGACTATGACCAAAATAGCCTACATTGATAGGCTTAGACTGCAGTGATGTTTTTTATAAGATTTGTATTTATAGGCCAATGTTTCAGGCCTCCAAGGATAGTGGTGGCAGAAGCTATTAAGAAAACGGGTTCTTGGGCATATTTCAACAGTGCTGCTCACGGAGATCCCTCAGAGGAAGGATCTGGGGGGGTCTTGCATCTTTCTGAAACTCATTACATCAAATACAAGGCAGCACTTAGCAGGAGTTCTAACAACAAAGCAGAGCTCATGGCACTGAAACTGATTTTTAGTTTAGCTGTTGAGAACGGTGTACAAAAAATTCAAATTATGGGTGACTATGGTTATTATCAATTGGATAATGGAGACTGCTGTTATGGAAAATTTGCTTCCGAGACCTATTTATGAAGAGATTCTCAATTTAAAAGCTGTCATTAATGAGGTTTCCTTCATGCATGTGTACAGAGAAATGAACTGTTTGGCTGATTCCTTGTCAAAAGAGGGTCTACTGATGGATCTGGGTACCTGGCATGTGTGGCATCTACAGGAAGGGGTCATGGCTGAACATGATCCTGGTCCATTTATCTGACCACTGGAACCTCAAATCAGATATTTTGAAGATGGTGTATCGGAAGCATGACTTATATGACTGCTGCTTTTAGTTTTTGATATTTAAAATACTGGAACATCATTATGAATCAATTTGGAGTAAGCTGGTAAGCTGGAATACGTATAATGGACTGATTTATATCAGAAGATAGGATAGATTTTGGTTTTATTATGATCAATTTTGATTATGCTGGAATATGTATATAACGGACTGATTTATATCAGAAGATAGGAAAGTTTTGCTTTAGGGACATTTTTGAAGAATATGAAGTTGAAAAATATTGGTGAGGTGATATAGATTTGTGAAAAGTCTTGATTTACAGCTAAGTCATTCAGGAACACTGAACACCTTATTTTGAGGAAAATTCTGGAATGCTGTAAGGACATCTGAAGAATGTAATTTTATTTACTTTTAATAAAATTACGATTTGTTTTCCAAGTAAAAAAAAGGCCAATGTTTGAGGCCCTGGATGGGGACACTTTTGCAATATTTTTTAATTCTCCTTGCTTAATAAACAATATAATATGTTGTGACACAGATTATAACTTCAAAGATCATACTAATTTACTCCAAAAATTTTGTTTCTATAATTGAGCAAGGGAGAGGGATGAACTATCTACACAATGCTATACAACCTGAGAGAGGAGGCAGACTAGTGACTGCATATGATTGCGCCCGATGGAATCTCCAACAAAAGCCAAGATTTTTCCACGCATAAGCTCTAGGAAGCTACTTGCATTAAATCGTGGAAGCTCACAACTCCTGGGTCTCCATCTCCAGTGTAGATAATCAGTATCCGGGCGTCCATGTTTCATACAGTTCTGGTGCTCTTGAATAGCCCGGCAAGTTACATTTGTATAAAAGGGACCTGAAGGATCTGGGATCCAATCTCCGGTAGATAGATCACAGTCACCATCTGCCATGAGAGGAAAACCCACAAACAGATAAAGCCTTGATCAAGTAGAAAAAGGTAAAATAAAATCATGCATATTAATTCTAAAGCCATTGCTTCTCTCTATTTCGTCAATGCACTCACTCAACCAAGTAACAGTATATGCTGGAAAAGGAAACTAGATCCCAATGCAATTGATGTTTCATTTGCTTATTGCTGGCTGAATTTGTCAGTGGGGTTGCAACTGTAGAGTGGTCAGGCAATGTTATCAGAACCAGAAATCGGAACGAACCGGTCAAACCCAAAAATGTGAAACCGGACCAGACCAGAAAAAAAAAAACAGCCGACCAAAAACTAAACAAAATATTCAAATTTTGAAAAGAAACATATATATTCAAGTGCATCCATATGAATCCAAACCATTTATACACAAATATGCAAAGTTTTTCATTTATATAGCAAGTAAGAGTGCATATAACCAAAATAGCACCAAGTGCAATCCATCTAAACCAAAATACATATCAACAATCAGGCTTTAAATGGCACCTCTAGAGTCCAAAAAAAATCATGCTACAACAAATAACTACATATCATCAAGATCATTACTTATATTAGGATCCTCATCATCAATGTCACCCTCTAAGCATTAAAATAAGATAGAAGAAGCTTAACATGGCTAATAAGTGATTTTACTTGAGTGAAGGGTACATTTTTACTAGGGTCATGACAGAAGAGTTCAACAATCAATGTCACCAACATCAAGGTACATAGAGGGCTTGGTGCTCTTGATTAAATGTCGGTTCCATACCCTCATACATGATAGAATCCAGTGGAAACTTTGCAATCCTGTCAATCTTGAAATCCTGAAAACTGTCAAGACTTCTGAATTTTGAATAGGACCTAAAATTCTACTTTCTCCATATGAATTCCAATGAGGTTGGAACCACTCTCAAACATCCTGAAACAATTAATGGTAATGTTAAAAATTTAAGTCCAATGACATTCTCCTTTATCTTTCATTTTCATCCTTTTACTTTCAGAATTTAACATTACCATTACCCTAGGGTTAGGTAATAGGTCCCTCTTCCATTAAACAATTGTTTTTTTGTAAAAAAGATTGAAATTTGTGGGCCTAGATGCATCATACGGATGTCGTATGAAACCGTCTGGTTCGGTAATAGGTCCCTCTTCCATTAAACAGTTTTTTTTTTCTAAAAAAATTAAAATTCATGGGCCTAGATGCATCGTACGGATGTCGTATGGAACTGGCTGGTTTGGTACCAAACCGGATGGTTTCAGTATGGAATCGGTCGGTTTAGTACCGAACCGACCAAAAGCAGTTCTGYCACACCGATCAGACCATTTTTCCCTCCAAACTGGTTCAACCGACCAGTTTTGTTGGACCGGTCCAGTTTTAATAACACTGGAGTGGCGTATGATGGTAGCACAACAATGATGAACTCATGAGCACAAGGCAACCCAACTTATCCATGCCTATAGCATATGCCACAGAACCCGCAGTTGTGTCACAGTTGCATCAGTGTAAGGTTATAGCATATATAAGGCATAAAAATGGTGTTATAGTATTGCATATGGGTGTGATATGACTCTGCTACAAACAGATAACACCTTGATCAAATAAAAAAAAAGGTAAAACAAAATCATGCACAGTAATTCTAAAACCATTGCTTCTCTCTATTTTTTCAATGAACTCACTGAACTTTTAGCTTTTATAGCTCGGGAGGTACTCCGCATGTTTTGTCTTGTATGCGGAAGTAGCCTTATATTTGCACTACTAGATCACTTGACTTTGTAATGGGTTTTTATAAAGTTGTAATAAAGTGGTTCTTTTATGTAAGTGACTTTTTATTAAGTGTACCTTCTAATATTAAAGTGACTTTATTTCATAAAGTACACTTATGTTATAAAGTGGAATTGTACTTTAATATTTTAAGTGATTTATTTTGGAGGGAATGAATCATGTCCCTTGATCATGTAAAGGCAAGATTAGATCTTGGCCTTTGGATTTAGGGTGGGGAAGGTGAAAAGACACTTGGAAGGTGAAAGGTCATTTTCGAATTATAAGAGAATGCATTGGGTAGTGTACAAGACACAATGAGAAGAAGAGATTGAAAGATTTCTGAGAGAGCTTTGAGGAGGAGAGGAAAGGGCAGCAAGCTGGGCACATTTCCCAAAGGAGATTGGGCGTACAATACAACATCCTCTCAGCAATAAATATAAGCCACTTCTAAACAGAAAATTTCCTTGAGAAATGTGCCCAATCTCCCTTGGGAAATGCACCCAGCTTGCTGGCCTTTCCTCTCCTCAAAGCTCTCTCGGAAATCTCTCAATCTCTTCTTCTCATTGGGTTTTGCATACTACCCAATGCATTCTCTTATAATTTGAAAATGACCTTTCACCTTGATACAGTCCGTACAACAAGGAAGAGGGCAAAGATTTCGAGGTAGATTGTGGGCACAAATTTCGAGGTTATTTGGAGTGTTTCTTGCTGCAGCAGGGCCGTACAGGAGCATACCGTACAGTTGTTGCTTGGCACGTTTTTCGAGGTGTTTTCCAATAAAGGAGGGTCGTACAGCAATACAGATTTGGCATGGGTTTCTAAGCAGATTATTGTGGAACTGTTGGGTGCTGTAAGAGGTATTCTCTAGCTGGAAATTGTAACCTGTTGCTGATATAACTTTCCTTAAGCTCATAAAATCTCTCTCTCTTTGGGTTTCCCTACATTGGGGTTTTCCCTGGCTGATTGCCTAAATTTATGAGTATTACATGGATGTGTGATTGTTGTTCATTGTGTTTATTCCGCTGCCAAAGTACTTAGCAATGTGTATTTCTGCTCATAATATTTTATGAACGTGGGTTTATACATTTCAGAGTTCATAGATGACAGTTATGTCTAGGTTGCTAAGTGTATGACAGAATATAGTGCATGCTGATTTTGTCATTAAATTTCTACATGGTATCAGAGCTTGGGCTCTGAGTGACAGTGAGCAATGTTATTTTTGGGCAAGATTTGAAGGGGGGAAACTTGATTGTTTGTTTTCCATTGAACAGTTGACAGGGAGATGGTTGTTTGCATCAAGTATGAGGACCGGTTGGATGGGATTTCCAACTATTTGTGTTGAAATTAGTGCAGCTGCAAGAGCCATTCTCCGGAGGATAGCTAAGACCCTAGCTGAGTTCTAGGGCCCCCAGTACACTCCCGGGGTTCTTGGTTTGGGACCAAGCAGTTAGAGCCATGGCAAAAGACCCTAGTGAGGGCCCCCAGTATATTACTGGGGTTCTTGGTCAAGGACCAAGCAGTAAGTCCCTAGATCTGTTCTAGGGCCCCTGGATGTGCTCCAGGGAATCCTTTCTCGGTGCTTGGATTGATCCTTGGATGTGTTCCTTGGTGGTTGATGATATAAGTCCCTAGATGTGTTCTAGGGCCCCTGGATGTGTTCTAGGAAATCCTTGCCTGGTGCTTGGATTGATCCTTGGATGTGTTCCTTGGTGGTTGATGATACAAGTCCCTAGATGTGTTCTAGGGACCCTGGATGTGTTCCAGGGAATCCTTGCTTAAACGCTTGGGTTGATCCTTGGTCTTGTACCTTGGTGGATAAAGACCCTAGATGTGTTCTAGGGCCCCCAGATGTGTTCTGGGGTATCCTGATCTGGGACCAAGTGATTCTTGGTTGAATACCAAGATGTGATGATGTGTGATCTTCTTCTTCTCTCTCGAGATGGTCCATGAAACCTAGGAGCAATTAAAAGATGGACATGACCACATCATTGATTTTTCCTCTTATGTTGGGATGATAAAAGCTTATACGTTATCATGAGACTTATGTGGACATCTTGCCATTGAAGAAGACCCATTTGACTTTGTCTTGTAGCCTCCCCTTGCTTGAATCTCGTTCCCCTTCTTGTTTAATTTGGTGTTGGTCTTTTATAAGTCACTTTGACTTATTTGACTTTCTAATTAATATTTTTATTAATTAAAAATATTGATTATTATTTTTATTGATTATTTTAATTATTAGGTTTTTAATTAAACCTAACCCTAACCCTAACCCCTTCCTATACTATAAAAGGAACCTCACCCCTCACTCTCTCATTACATTCACACACTCTCACTTCCTTTGGTCTGAAGTTTTTGGTGCAGCCTACTCTTGTTCAGTTTGTTCTTTTGGTGCGGCCTCTTTGGAGATTCTCCCTTGCTGGTTTTTGAAGTGTTGCCTTGGGTTTTTGCTGGCTGGAGCTCTCTTGTTGATGTGTTGGTTCCCTCTTGCTGGATTATGGTGCCACGACCTTCCCTCTGCTGTGTTAAGGTGGTGCGGACCTCTCTTTAGTTGGTTAAGGTACCGCGGCCTCCTCCTTGTCTCTCTTCAAGGTACCACAGCCTCCTCCTTGTCCCTCTTCAAGGTACCGCTAGTCACCCTATAACTGCCGCTGTCTTCTAGGCAGTCTTTGGCTCTTCTTCTAGTCTGCCGTACCTCTTCCTTGACTGTTGTAGCTCCTCCCAGTCTGTTGCTGCCCTCTCCTAGACTGTCGCTTCTCTTTCTTTGGCTGTCGCTGGTGTTCTCTTTGTGCTGCTGTCACCACAGTCATTTAGGGTCTGATGGGACAGCTCTAAGTCTCAATCTTAGGCTGCCTACTTGGTATATCAGCCCTATATGTTTTGGCTGTTTTGATTGGGCTGATTGGGGTTTTATATCAGCCTTGAGTTTTTTGGTCTTTGGGTTTTATATCAAACCTTCTTGTTGTTGTTGTCTTTCCTTTTTAAGGCTATCGCTTCTTCTTCTTGAGTGTTGCCACTGTCACCTACTTATGCTACCTTGTTATATCCCTTAGGGCTTGGTGGGGGCAGCCCTATTAACTGCTACCTAAGTCTGCCCTTTTACTGTAGCAGTTCTTTATGCTGGACTATTTTTTAGTAGGGCTGTTAGGGGCTTCTTATTTCAGCCTCTGGTTGGTCATTGGGGTTTTTGTATCCATCCTATACTTATGTTGATTTGTCTTTGAATTTTACCCTACTCTTCTTGGCACACTGTCCACATAAATCATGATGAGATCAAACCCTTGAGGGTTTGATCTATGACCATTATAGCCTTTACTGAGCATACAGAAAAGAGGACAATGATTAACTCCTAAGGTAAATCTATTCTTTGTTTGATCAAGGTAATGTTCAGTTTTACTTTGCTAATTATCAGATTTATTTATGCTAATGTTCAGATCTGTTCATGTTCAGATCTAGCTTAGAACTGTCTTCTACATGTTCAGATCTATTGTTTTATTTCTGTGATTGATCTACTTCAGAAATTTGTGTTTTGATTGATGATCTATATCTACAGTGGTGAATAAATTTAAAAGAATATTGTTGTTCTAGTTTTCCCTTAAATTCTAACATGGTATCAAAGCTTAGGGTGTGAAAAGAGCTCAATTGTGGCAGACTTTTAAGCCTGTGTACATCCACACCTAAGGGTTTGTTTATTCAGATCAGCAGTGAGTTATTTTATCATCCTTTGATAGATCTAAATGGTGAATAGCATTATATCTTTGTCTATGCTAGATATCTTGAGCTAATTCATAACTTGTTGGTCAATGGAATTTCTGAGTAAGAACAATTTGTGTGTAGATTATAGAATCTTGTCTTAGTAAACTTTGAGAAATAGTTGCTTGGGCAAACTAGATTATGATGCCTTTGTAGATATTACCTTTATGAACAGCAAAATGTTTCCAGTAACTTGTGCTTAAGACTTCTTTCTAAAACCAGAGCATTAGAAAGAAATCTAAATCCATTTAACATTTGGATTACAGGAGGTTTGATTTATGTCTTAAGGTTTGGCTTAAATCCGTAGGTAACAAATTCTGAGTTTATATTCACTAAACACTGTTAAGAAGTACTCATTGATCTACTTTCATGATATTTGGTGTCAAATTCTAAATCACATTGATCTGGATCTTCTACGCATCAATGGCTTGGTAGATATTAGAAATTGAACTTGACCAAATGACATGGATAATGAACTTATCCACACTCACTGATAAACTGTTTTTTCAAGCTTGATCTAAGTCTTTCATGCTTTCACTTGCTATCTCTTGAAATGTAATCATATGACAGCATTTTACTTTTTCCTTTGACATCAATAAAAGAAATTTGAATGATAGCACGGTGACTCCAGAGCTATGATCAGGATCTTCCATTGGGCCGAAACTGCAAGTACTGTTGTCTATATACAGGACAGATGTCTTCATATAGCCTTGGAAGAGATAACGCCAGAAGAAGTCTTCATGGGTAAGAAGCCTTTAGTTGATCACTTGAGAATATTTGATAGAGGACTAAATTAGAGCCCTCTGGAAAGAAAGGCACTTTTGTGGGATACAGTGAGACCTCAAAAGGATATTGAATCTATGTAGAGGTCAGGGATGTGACTCTCCATGAGGAAGTTGCCTTTCGTCATTCCAGAGATCTTCCCTATAATATAAGAGAGCAGGAAGCTCCAACTTCATAACAAAGGGAGAAGGCCAGAAAGCCTTCAGTGGATCCCATAAGGGATTATGTTGAGTTTCCCTTAGAGAAACTTCCTGCCAAAAGGAAGCCAGCTTGGTGCCACATTAAAGGAAGCAGAAAGACATGTAGCACCTAAAGGTACCTTTAGAGAAAGCAAGAACCCAGATAAATACTCAATTCTGATAGCTCAGTTGAATCTTGTGATTGACTCAGAACCTTCCTTTTTGAAGAGGCTGCCAAACATAAAGTGTGGATGCCTTGATAGAAGAGTATGAGTCAATATTGAAGAATGATGTATGGGAAGTGGTCCCAAGACCTCAAGGCAAATCGGTAGTAACCTCTAAATGGATTTACAAAATAAAGCATGCGGCAGATGGCAGTGTTGACTAAATTTATGGCTCATGATTTATCTCAGGAAGAGAAAAATGATTAAGATGAGATCTTTGCTCCAATTGCTAGTTGAGCAAGAAGTTTATATCGGACAACCTGAGGGTTTTGTGATCCATGGGAAAGAATTCCATGTCTGCAAACTCAAGAAATCCTTGTATGCACTGAAAAAAGCTCTGAGAGCTTGGTATGGAAGAATTGTCAGTTTTCTTTAGAGTCTTGGGTTCTCCATGAGTATAGCAGATCCTAAGCTTTATATAAAGATTGTGAAGAATCATCCTGTCATCTTGGTTTTATATGTGGATGATTTGTTCCTTACTGGAGAGGAACATTTGATAGCCCAGACTGAGAGGGAGTTATCAGCAGAATTTGAAATGAAGGACTTGGGTCTCATGCATTACTTTCTTGGCTTAGAGGTGTGGCAGAAACTGGGTGAGATCCTTCTCTCACAAAGCAAGTATGCAGTTGATATGCTTAGCAAATTTGGCATGTTGGACTGTAAGTCCATGACCACACCTATGATTACTAACCTGAAGAAGTTAAATGATCAAACTACAGGTTCAAATCCAGAAGACCCCACCATATATCGTCAGATCATTGGGTCCTTGATGTATCTAGTACATACCAGACCGGGCATCTGTTATGCAATGAATGCCCTCAGCCAGTTCATGTACATATTCATATGGTTCTTGTTAAGCATATTCTTAGATATGTCCGAGGGACTATAACCTATGGGCTCAAATACACTTCTAGTGGAGGTGTAATGCTTCATGGATATACAAATTCAGATTGGATGGGGCAATACAGTGGACCGGAAGAGCACTTCCGGATATTGTTTCGGTTTGGGTTCAACTGTGATCTCCTGGTCTAGCAGGAAGCAGGGCTCCATAGCCCAAAGCACTGCAGTGGCAGAATACATTGTTGTAAGTGTTGCTAGTAGAGAAGCAGTGTGGCTCAGAAAGCTACTCTCAATTTTGTTCAGTGTTGAGCTGGAACCCACAGTAATTCACTGTGATAACCAGAGTTGTCTAAAGCTCTCTGAGATTCTTGTGTTTCATGACAGATCGAAACACATTGAGATGAGATATCACTATGTTCGAGACATGGTGCAGAAGAACATTCTCAGTATTCAGTATGTTCCGACAACGAAACAAACAGCAAATATTTTGACCAAGCCTCTGTCATTGACAAAGTTTGTATACTTTCGAGACAAGCTTGGTGTTGCTAAGAGGGAGTGTTAAAATTAGTGCAGCTGCAAGAACCATTCTTCGAAGGATAACTAAGACCCTAGCGGAGTTCTAGGGCCCCAGTACACTCCTGGGGTTATTGGTCTGGGACCAAGCAATTAAAGCCATGGAAAAAGACCCTAGTGAGGGCCCCCAGTATATTACTAGGGTTCTTGGTCAATGACCAAGCAGTAAGTCCCTAGATGTGTTCTAGGGCCCCTGGATGTGTTTCAGGGAATCCTTGCTCGGTGCTTGGATTGATCCTTGGATGTGTTCCTTGGTGGTTAATGATATAAGTCCCTAGATGTGTTTTAGGGCCCCTGGATGTGTTCCAAGGAATCCTTGCTTAAAAGCTTGGGTTGATCCTTGGTCTTGTACCTTGGTGGATAAAAACCCTAGATGTGTTCTAGGGCCCCTAGATGTGTTCTAGGGTATCCTGGTCTGGGACCAAGTGGTTCTTGGTTGAATACTAAGATGTGATGATGTGTGATCTTCTTCTTCTCTCCTGGGATGGTCCATGAGACCTAGGAGCAGCTAGAAGATGGACATGACCACATCATTGATTTTTCCTCTTATGTTGGGATGATAAAGGCTTATAAGTTATCATGAGACTTATGTGGACATCTTGCCATTAAAGAAGACCCCTTTGACTTTGTCTTGTAGCCTCCCCTTGCTTGAATCTCGTTCCCCTTTGTTAGATTATTTGGGTAAGAAGCAGAATGTTAGTCTCTTTTTAATTTTTCTAATAAACTAGACAAATTAGATCTGTAGGTAAATCTCAAGTAAGGCAAACTGCAGCTGTTTGAT
>JZKD02S0208086.1:103812-117232 GCA_000966675.3 Picea glauca
TGCTGCATGTAAATTTAACACCCTTCTTGTTTAATGTGGTGTTGGTCTTTTATAAGTCACTTTGACTTTCTAATTAATATTTTTACTAATTAAAAATATTAATTATTTTAATTATTAGGTTTTTAAATAAACCTAACCCTGACCCCTTCCTATACTATAAAAGGAACCTCACCCCACTCTCTCATTACATTCACACACTCTCACTTCCTTTGGTTTGAATTTTTTGGTGCGGCCTACTCTTGTTCAGTTTGTTCTTTTGGTGCGGCCTCTTTGGAATTTCTCCCTAGCTGGTTTTTAAAGTGTTGCCTTGGGTTTTTGCTGGCTAGAGCTCTCTTGTTGAAGTGTCGGTTCCCTCTTGTTGGGTTATGGTGCCACGACCTTCCCTCTGTTGTGTTAAGGTGGTGCGGACCTCTCTTTAGCTGGTTAAGATGCCACAGCCTCCTCCTTGTCCCTCTTCAAGCTGCCACTAGTCACCCTATGATTGTCGTTGTCTTCTAGGCGGTCTTTGGCTCTTCTTCTAGCCTGTCGTGCCTCTTCCTTAACTGTTGTAGCTCCTCCCAGTCTATCATTGCCCTCTCCTGGACTGTCGCTTCTCTTTCTTTGGTTCTCGCTAGTGTTCTCTTTGTATTGATGTCACCACAGTCATTTAGGGTCTGATGGGGCAGCACTAAGTCTCAATCTTAGGTTGCATACTTGGTATATCACCCCTATATGTTTTGGTTGTTTTTGTTGTTTTGATTAGGCTGATTGGGGTTTTATATCAACCTTGAGTTTTTTGGTCTTTGGGTTTTATATCAAACCTTCTTCTTGTTGTTGTCTTTCCTTTTAAGGTTGTCGCTTCTTCTTGAGTGTTGCCACTGTCACCTACTTATGCTACCTTGATACAGCCCTTAGGGATTAGGGGGGCAAGCCCTATTAACTGCTACCTAAGTCTGCCCTTTTATTGTAGCAGTTCTTTATGCTGGACTGTTTTTGAGTAGGGTTGTTAGGGGCTTCTTATTTCAGCCTCTGGTTGGTCATTGGGGTTTTTGTATCAGTCCTAGACTTATGATGATTTGTCTTTGAATTCTACCCTACTCTTCTTGGCACACTGTCCACATAAATCATGATGATATCAAACCCTTGAGGGTTTGATCCATGACCATTATAGCCTTTACTGAGCATACAGAAAAGAGAACAGCAATTAACTCCTAAGGTAAATCTGTTCTTTGTTTGATCAAGGTAATGTTCAGTTTTACTTTGCTAATTATCAGATTTATTTATGCTAATGTTCAAATCTGTTCATGTTCAGATCTAGCTTAGAACTGTCTTCTACATGTTCAGATCTATTGTTTTATTTCTATGATTGATCTACTTCAAAAATTTGTGTTTTGATTGTTGATCTATATCTACAGTAGTGAATAAATTTAAAAGAATATTGTTGTTCTAGTTTTCCCTTAAATTCTAACAATTTGCAATGGAAAGTCAGGATGTCAATTTTTCTCAGGGAGAACAAAATTTGGAGCTTTGTCAGCACCATAGTTGTTGTTCCATCAGCAGATCCTATAGATTTGGATTTACATGAGGTAAAGGAGACCAAAGCTCAAAGGCTTATTCTGGATGGGGTGAAGGACCACCTTATCCCTGACTTGGCTGAGATGAAGACAGCCAAAGAGATGTGGGATGCACTGAAAAACTTGTACGAGGTGAAGAATGAAAACCGGAAGATGGCCTTGAAGGATAAACTGCATGATACCAAGAGAAAGAGAGGAAGCTCCAAGGAAGCCGTACCCCCAAAACCAAACTGAAACAAGATAGCTGCAAAAAATCAGATCACAAGAGGAGAGTGAGTGTGTGTAAGAATAAGTGAGGTGTAGGTTCCTATTTATAGTTTTGGGAAGGGTTAGGATTAGGTTTATTTAAAAACCTAAAAGATAAAATAAATAATAATTAATATTTTTTAATTAATAAAAATATTAATTATAAAGTCAAATAAGTTAAAGTGACTTATAGAAGACCAACACAACATCAAGCAAGATGGAGAATGAGAATCAAGCAAGGGGAGGTGAAAAGACAAAGTCAAGAGGGTCTTCTTCAATGGCAAACTGTCCACTTATGTCTCATGATAACTTATAAGCTTTTATCATCCCTGCATAAGAGGAGAAACCAATGATCTGGTCATGTCCATCTTCTAGCTGCTCCTAGGTCTCATGGAGCATCCCGGGAGAGAAGAAGAAGATGACACATCATCACATCTTGGTACACAACCAAGAACCACCTGGTCCCAGACCAGGATACCCCATAACACATTTGGGGGCCCTAGAACACATCTAGGGTCTTTCATCCACCAAGGTACAAGACCAAGGATCAACCCAAGCGTTTAAGCAAGGATTCCCTGGAACACAACTAGGGACTTACATCATCAACCACCAAGGATCAATCCAAGCACCGAGCAAGGATTCCCTGGAACACATCCAGGGGCCCTATAACACATCTAGGGACTTACTACTTGGTCCTTGACCAAGAACAGTGGGGGCCCTCACTAGGGTCTTTTTCCATGGCTCTAAATACTTTGTCCCAAACCAAGAACCCTAGGAGTTTGTACTGGGGGCCCTAGATCTCAACTAGGGTCTTATGCCATCGTCCCAGAGAATGGCTCTTGCAGCTGCACTAATTTCAACAATATGTACGTGAGTTCCAATAGGGACAGTCGTGTACGTTCGTACAGGGTTTCTGAACAGGTGCAGGTCCATACAGGTTGATGTCAACAGTTGTACGGTGGATGTTAGCAGGTCGTACAAGTGGTCTGCAGCAGATTTGTGGGCAGAGGAAATTTCCAGGGATTTGTTGAGGTTTGGTTTGCTGATTTTTTGATTTTGGAGGACAAGGTTGTCCTCTGATTTTTGGTGAATTTGTATTGGCTAGGAGGGCTGGTTTTGCCCTTATAATTTCTAAAATTTATAAAGTTACAGAAAAGAAATTTTGTGTCTCATATGAGTTGATGACTCATCACTGATCTTGTTGTTTTTGTTGCTATATTTTTCAGTCAATAATTTCAGTGTAAAATTGTTTAGTGATAACAGCTAGAGTTTACTGTTAAATCACTAGGAAGTAAATTTTAGATCTGAAATTAGTCACATAGAGTTGCATGTGAAAATTGACAAATATTACACCCTTTTTTTCAACATCCCCTAAACGCTAAACACGGGCCACATAGAGAAGACAATACATATCATCCCCCTTGAATGTCGTAACTCTCCCTATAGTATCCAACGGGACCTTTCGTACTATTGATCGCATAGCAAAGTGTCAATGATGGATGAAGCTTCAATTCAATAGGCATATCATCAACCTTGGTGAGAAGGCCCTATGGTGGAGGAGGTTTCAAGTGCAAGAAAATAAACAACTTCTATAAGTGCAAATATGCCCCGCTTGGGCATAGGCCTTCATCTAGTTGGAGGAGGAGAAGTTGGATCAAAAGGAGTGATAAAGAAATCATCTCCATCATCATTGGAATGCCCAACTACAAGAGGAGTGCTAGAAGAAGCATCCAATATAAGAGAAGAGAATTCTACAAGATTGGATCCAAACGAGTCACGAATAAGATCCTTGCCATCGTCATGTATTTGTCTAGTCATTGTAGGAACAATGTTTGAGGAAACAATTGTGGGGTTAAGAGGAGGACCAACATCATAAAGTGAGGGAGAAACATCGACACTAAAACATGTTGGAATCATCTATAGGAAAATCATCTATAAGAAGGAACTTCATCAAAGTTAGTATCTATAGGTTCAATCACCTTGAAAGTAGAAGGATCATATAGACAATATGCCTTGGAAACTTTGTTGTAGCCCACCAGAGTGTATCAATGATATTTAGGTTCCAAATTGTTTCACTATTCACCATGAATATGGGCCCATCATGCCCTTGATTCAAAAAAATCTGAAATACGACATTGGCAATTTGTTTCCATATCATTTATAATATGGAGTCATACCTTAAACAACACAAGTAGGCATCCAATTGATGATGTGGGGGATTGCACAGACAACCATTTCTCCCTAAAATTTACAATCCATTTGCTAGGAGTGAAGCATACATCAAGCCATCTCCATAATAGTTCTATTATTTCATTCAGCTACTCCATTCTAGTGTGGAGTGTAGGGAACAATCCTCTGCCAAGAAATGCCATGAGAAATGAGGAATGTTTTGAAATCATTGTCAAAAAATTCTCCTCCACCATTAGTCCCGATACACTTAATCTTTTTCTTGCTTTGATTTTCAACAAATAATTTACATTCTTTGAGTTTCCCAAAAACTTCATCCTTCAATCAAATGATATATATCCACATCAAGCAAGAAAAATCATCAATGAAGGTGAGGAAGTACTTAACCCCCCTAAGAGAATGAGTGGCCAAGGGCCCACATATATCACTATGAACCAACTCAAGAGGCTGAGAAGGTTGCCTTGCTTTGTCCTTAGGAAAGGACTCTTGATGGTGTTTCCCATCACACGCCCTTCACAAACACCACTAGTTGGTTCGATCTATGGAAGATCATTAGCCATGTGCAAATGACTCATGTCACAAGGACCCAAAGTTTGTATGCCCCAAACTTTGATGCCATAGTGTGTTGGTGTCATCAATGCTGGCTACCATAGCAACAAATCCTTTCCATTCAAATGAAGGGGTCTTCCACAGCTTGTACATATGATCAGATTCATCCAAATATCCTGATGCAACCACTTTAAGACTATCATTCATGTAATTTATAGCCCATCGATCATGCCAATATTCCACGTTTTAGTTAGTCTGTGTAATGCAGCGAATAGAAAGAAAATTCAATCCAACTCTTGGAACATGAAGAACATCTCCAAACTTGGTATCAATGATGGCATCACTGCATCCTGACATTAGTAAGATTGAGTTATCACCAATGACTATTTTCTCTTCATTGTGTTACTATCGATAATTGGAGAGGAGGTATTGATGCTTGGCCATATCCCTGGTAGCTCCAGAATCAACAATCCATTCCTATGAAGAAGGGAAGGACCCATATGCAAAGTGCATAGCGAAATGTGTATTGTGAGAAGATACAACAATATCACCTTCAAAGCACATCTTTCACTAGATATAATTACCTTTAATGTTTTGCAAAATAGGACTGATATTAGGTGTTTGGAAATCCTCTGCGAAGGATAGTAGTTTCTGTTGCATAAGGATAGTAGTTTCTGTTATGCAACAGACCTTTATAATTTTGGCCAAATGCTGAATTTTGGACTTTGTGACAACATTATTTTTGTATTATTATGTTGACCAATACGGCTGCAGCAAATTTCTAATACAAATCATAACCGCTCTTGTTAAAAAGAAAAGATTTCAGATCTATGTGTTTGTTGTTCATGTTATCAGCAGTAAGTGTTTGTAGGTTAACACACTCTATGGCAGTTATTTTGTAGGTTAACGTACCTAGATAAACAAATTTGATAAAAGATATAAAAAGTGCAGAGGAAGAAATGAAAACAGAAATTTCATAATCAACATTTCTGACATGAAATTGGACAACGTGGCCACAAGCATATTAAGCAAGGGGTTGATCTTTCATTACAGCACCATGTAGAGTCATCTTCAACATGGAGTCTAGGATACAGCAGTGTAACAGGAATCACAAGTTATACTCTCAGACTCGTGATTCTAACTCGAAGGCTTTGCCAAAAACAAAATTCAAACTCAAGGCAAGTCAAACTCGGTTTAACCAAGTTTGACTTGCGTTGACCAAGGCTCACGATTAATCGTGATTCATGGGTATAACTCAAATTGACTCAGTTTGACTCAGTTTGATAGAGTCAAAGTCACCAATGTTTCTATAAAACCCCCAAAATGTGTATTTCTTCATATTTTTGTGATTTTGTGCTTTTCATGTTTTTCCCAATCAATGCCAAACCTTTGGCTTTTTTGCCTCGCTGAGTATTTCCCGATCTCAAGTCCAGTAACTATGGGATACAGACATTGTTGAATGGTAAAGCAGAAGAACTCAAACAAGAAACATCAAACATACTATGCAAGGCTATTCCTATGAAACCACACACTACCAGACAAGAATATGATGCGATGAATGCTCTTAAAAAGAATCTAAAGATTGTGATATTGAAGGCAGATTAAGGGAAAGCAACCATGAATAGAAAACGGCCACCTCTCACCTCTTTCCATCTTAAATCATATATGTTCCTGAGATTTGTTGATGACACCTTTACTAATTGGCCACATGGGAGAGACCCACTAGAAAAGTTTCTTGACCATCACAATTCTCAATCAGATCATATCAAGTTCCCAATAGAAATTGAAGGTGATCACTACCACCTTGGATGCCCTAGTTTCAAAAAATCCCAATGAATCCATTTCACATCAATTCTATAGGAATAAAACCCATACAAACAAGTATCTTCATGCTATCTTGCATCATCATCCCTCGCAATTGCAGGGGTTCTGAACACCCCTCATAACCAAGGCCTTTAGAATTTTAGACAAAGACCACTTGGAGCAAAATAAATCTCATCTCCCTTCCACAATCCTAAACAATGGTTACAACCAGAAACAAATCTCACTGGCCTCTCACAAAATCACTAACCCTTGCAATGCTCGCTTATCCATTATCAACCCCACACCCTATATCACCCTCCCTTTCATCCAAGGAATCACTAACAAAATCACCATGATCCTTTAAAGGACAAACACTAGAACCATTTTCACACCAGTAAATACCCTCAAGAATCTTCTCAACTCTGTCAAAGATTTGAGGGACCCCCTCTTAGAGTGGAGAAAAAGATAGCATAGTAGGTGACTAAGCCCACGTCACTGCCTTTCAAATTTATGATATGTACAAAAGACCCTCACGGCCATATATGCATAGAATTCTTCCAATTGGCATCTTTTAAACTAACCTTATGACAAGTCAATTCAACTACTAAAGGACTTTCTTCTGACCAACACAGAGGGTAAGAAGGGCTTCCATAGAGTTACATGTGAGAAATGTTACTCCTAAAAATCTTAAAGGCCCAATAAGTATTGATTTAAAAATCCAAGAAGCATTTATGTGCCAGACAATGTGCCAATACCATGGAAGGAGATGAAAACAGAAAGTGTTGAATAGAGCAATTTGGAGGATGCATCTCATGGCAGACCATGTCGGAAAGGTTTAAAGTTCCAGGACCTCTTGAAAACCAAGCTCCTCTTTAGGTGAAGGATTTTTTGTTTTCCAAAGCATCTTGAAGACTTCAGGGGGATGTAAAAACTCCATGGCAACAAATCAAATTCAAATCAACTCTTTCCTTTGACAAGCTTTACCTCAACGGAATCCTGGCACAAGAAGGAATTCTGCTACAAGACATCCCTAGTGTGATTGCCCAGGATACTATAGAAAAGGTAAACAAAAAATCAAAGCTCTTTACAATTCTCCAAACGAGAATAGACTAACCAGTTGAACCTCCAAAATAAATTTTGTTTGGAGAACTTGGACAAGGTAGCCTTTGATAAAATTAAAGATCTAACCCTGGGAAATCTGAATTTCAAAATTAGCGTCCCACAAGATAGTCAGTGGTGGAGAAATTGGTGCTGGAAGTGGGCCACGTGATTTAACTAAGCACTAAATCCAATAAAAAACTTAAAATTTGGCTACATTTTCTTGTGCCAATAGAGGAGAACAAAGAAGTTTAACAATAAGTAGCAACTTGATTCTACGCAGTCTACTTGGTTGCATAGTATCAACAAAATCTGGAAAACCACAATTGGGCATAAGAATGCTTTCTTCACCTTGTCCTTGATCTACCAAGGCCAAGCTCTTGGGTTGCATTTAACCCAATGTTTTAAAACTCAGACTTGGCCTCAGAATTGGACAATCGTCAACTCGGACTCAAACTCAGACTCAATCATGACTCAGATCGGTTTGAATTTAACAACTCGGTTAACTAAAAAATAGATAAAATATTTAAATTTCAATGAAAAAACTCTTCAACGGTGCTCCAAAACTCCAAATGCTCGCAAATGCTCAATGAGAGAGGTCTAAGGAAAACAGAAGTTGGGGGGGTCTCTATATAGTTTGTTTTTAGGGTTTAGGTAGAATTCTTTTTTAAATAACTCTTCCTTCAATACTACACCACAGTGAGGTTGAGGGCCAACTCGACAGAGTAGGTACGGATTTGACCAAGTTAGACCGGTTCGATACCAAACCAGTACCAGAACCAAGCAAAGGGCCTAGTTGACTCGGTTTGTGGTCAACTCAACCGAATCTGAGTCCAAGTCGGCTGAGTTTAAAAACACTTGTTCAACCAAACTAGGCATAAGCCCCCTAGCTTGCCTCATCTATAGCAAGAAGGAGTCTTTTACTCACCTACTCTGGTATTGTCCAAAAGCCCGAGCATGACAGCATTGGTTAGCATGCTTCTCTGCATCCAAAATATTTACCATTGTTAGCTGGACTGAGGGCCTTTTAGGAGACGAACACAGCTCCCACCCTCATTTCTGTTTTACATGGCAGCTTCTAAGTATTAAAATCTTGTTTTTTCTATGAAAAGAGCCTAATATTGTTCTTCATGAACACTATCTTTGCCTAAATGCTTCACCATTGTCTCAAACTGTGCCATGTAGATTTAGAATCAGGCTCAGGTGGCTATGAATTGTTAAACTGGTGCACCTATGCAGTTTAATTGCTATCACGAGTACTTCCAGAAAAGGGGGTCTACTAAAAGAGAGGACCCTCACAACCTGTACCAACACAGTGCTCAAGTCAAGCAACTGATATGAGGCCGATTTAACAAGAGGGACACATCACTAGGGCAGAGGTGGAGGCAGCCACCTCAGCAATATAAATGCCCTACTGTAAACCTGGCCATTTCAATCCCAAGCTGCCCTGAGCAAAAGATGAAGGTGGACAGATGGGACCTCCACTTCCCGAGGGAATTCGACGATCAGAACCAGGATCCATCTGCTAGTGGTTGGGCTTCCATTAACAGCTAGGTGGCTGCAAACTGCTTGCCTTTAGGCGTCATCTAGTGATATGCTGGTGACCACAAAGCAATGAAGTTTTAACTCTCTGTTTATAATGTATTTTTGCGATTCTGTAAATACTAAATAGTAATGGTGCCACTTTGCCTCAAACAGCTTATTGTGAACTGAGGCATTTTTGCATTTCATATCAAGTAACTGTATGGCTGTCATAGTGGTGGCTCACCTTTAGCAACCCTTTCCTTTGTTGTTAAGTGCTGATGTACTTATTGTAATTTTTGTGCATTAACAAAATCAATTTTAAATTTAGCAAAAAAATGGTAGAATGTAGGTATTTTTGAGGTGAAGATAGAGTCAAGGCACCACTGTGTTCACATTGGAATGGTCAAAAAGGCTATTTTCTGGATTTTGATCATAGGGTAAAATGGACAATGAGCCTTCTAAAGCCCATCAGAAAATATTTCTGACAAACGCTGAAAATTAATCATAAGGTCTGCATTCACCTTGTAAGTTTATTTTTAGTACATGTTCTGTTTTTACTACATTTTCCTATACTTTATTATGAAATAACATTTTTCCAGCAAATTCCAGGGAAAAACGATATGAGCAATACCAACTTCTTGATATAGTTTCAATTGGATTCCACGTACCAAAATCCAATTCGAAAGAGCAAAAAACTTTTCCTTGACAAGTTTACAACTAATGCAAGCTGAATCAAGCTTTAGCGGCATGCAAGCATAGTTGCATTGGAGGTGAAAATGGATTGCAGCGTTTTATTCACATTGGATTCCTTTCGTAATTTCCAGGTCATGGTCACTGGACCCAGAAAGGGCTGAAAAGATATAGGACACAAGTTCTCCAACACAAACGAAAAAATTTCCCACATACACCAGATGTGAAAGTAATTTCCTACAGTTATGGGTAAAAAAGTCACCATGTAAACACTGGCAGGATTCATATCACTTCACAGATTTATTTATTTTTAATTCTGAGCTGGTAAAGTTCCGGGCTGAAACGTAACTCCGTGCTTACGAAGCAGTGGGCACCCACATTCTCGCCATGAGTAAAGAGGTCCTCACTGGCTGCTTACAGACAACAATACACCGACCCTAACACCATAGTTGGGTATAATGATCGATAACCAGCCTTGGCCTCCATCAGCTTGAGGATCTGGTATGGTTTCCATTCAAAACACTATTTTAAATACAGTTTCTAGTTAATTGAGCCCAATTCATACCAATAACCAAAGCTACATTCCTAAAGCTAAATCTCAGACACGTAGAGGGTTAATGACTGATCCTATCTCCAATCCAGATTTACAGGCATCTTATAAAACCACATTCGGGCATTGATATCTTAACATAACTAGATATGGGTGTTCATCCTGGAACATATACACCCACAGAAATAAAACCACATTTGCGCATTCATATCTTCACAAAACCAGATGTGGGTACTCATCCTGGGATATATATGCGCCCGCATATAAACCCAAAGAAATAAAGCAAAATTATTTATCTAAGAGTTGAAAAAAAAAGATAAAATTGCATATACTCATATGCAACAAGCACCCCGGGAAAAGAGGGATCCGCAAGTTTTAATTTGAAAAAATAACCAACAAACACCCAAGATCCAAAAAACTGCCCAAGAGAACATAGGCTGGAAAAACGTAACCAACAAACACCCAATATCCAAAAAACTGCCCAACAGAACATATGCCAGAAAAACATAACGAACAAACACCCAAGGGCCAAAAAACTGCCCAACAGAACATATTCTGCTTACGTTGCTGGAAAAAGCACATATATATGGACCCAAGTGCTTACCTTGACTGATGGCAGAACTGTTGTGACCAACCGAACTGTCCCTTGTGCTGTTCAGAATGGGAACTGGAGTGGATCTCTCATCTGGAGTTTGAACCGAAGCTTCTTCATGTGAAGTCTCTACTTGGTAGACTGCTGGGGAATGTGAGAAATACGATCTCACCACTGCAAAGGGGATGAGAGCTGCCAGGAACCAAATGAAGAGATGCCTCCTCTGGAAAAGAAATGCATTCCAATCCCCATGTGGATGTGAGAAATTTCCTTTGCAATTGCCCACACCATTGATCTGGGTGTTGTGGTGAGGAGGCTTCATGGCCAAAGTATGAAATTAAATGAATGAACCGAGTGTAATTGAATCGAAGAGATGATGGATGTATGGACGGACGGGAAAGAGCTATAAGAGCGAAGCAACTGTGGAACAACAATGAGAAATAGAACGGAGTGACGAGGTGAAAGAGTTTGGTGTATTGCCAGCTTTTTAATTTGATGTCAGAAGGATTTTAATTTATTTTTATTGCAGAGATGGGCTCGATTAGCCAATCGTACTTGCATGTTAAGCGAAATGGACTTCTCACTGAGTAAGAGGTCAATTCTTCATTAGAATTTGAGCTGGCAAAGCAACTAACACCCACATGTTCATCACAATCGAGAAGGTTTACAATAATTATAATATGCCAATTTAAAGTTATCGTGCTCACCATTCCTTTTTGTTGAATAGTCATATCATTATAAAGTATCGGACAACCTTACCAAACTATAAGCATGTTACCAAATTATAAGCATGTTAAGCAGCATTGAATGTAAAATTATAAGCATGTTATTAAATTATAAGTATGGTAAGCAGCATTGAATGTAATTGTACGCTAAAGTATAGGATAACTTTATTAAACTATAAGTATGTTATCAAACTATAAGCATGTTAAGTAGCATTGAATGTAAATGTAAGCAGTATTGAAGGTTGTGTGAGGGTGGGTATGCACTATCAATTTTGAAAGTGGTGCATATTCATCTACACATAACATCAATTTTGAAAGTGGTGCATACATAATATTCAATGTTGCGTAATAAGATGCTTAATGTTTGTAGATAGTTTGGTAAAGTTATCTTATGCTTTGTAGTGATATGACTGTTTAACAAAAGAAATGGTGAACACGATAGCAAGGTGGGTATTGCTCACCCCAAACTATCATCACAAGATACATTTTTTTCTTACTATTACAATCAGTTTTTGTTCCTACTACTCAAAACACATACATTGTGATGAGCAATATAGAATAACCCTAGAACTATATGTAAAATAAATTTTGTCCATTCCAACTACTCAAACACATGGATTGTGGGCATTTTTAGAGGACTTACCAAAGAAATGGCGGGCAATAAAGCACTTTTACTCATGTACATTGTGGAATATAAATTAGTATCTATATTGTGGATTATGCAATGCTATGAAATATACATTAGCATTATAATAATAATAATAATAATCTATTTTTAAGATCGCGGCCAAGCCAAACACCAAATTGGTGTATGAGACCCCCTTGTTTGTGGGACAAGGAACCCCCTCCGCCCAGCGATTTGACTGGTAAAGTCTACGGAGGTATACATACCGTACCCCCCTCTGGATTTGAACTTGTGACCCCTTAGGAGGAAACACATGTTCTTGGAAGTGTAGTGTTGTGGGATATATGTTAATATATATATGGAGTGGCAAGTGTAGGGTGTTATTATAAGTTTTGGAGAAACAATAGGATTGTCATATGCTTTGGATATAGGTATTGCTTCTAATAACACAACAAAAGTCTATGCTTTAATATAAGGATTAAGATTAGTCAATGAAGCTAATATCCAATCACTGATAGTGGTTGGTGATTCGAAGATTGTCATCGGAAAAATGGTCTTGAAGAAAACAAGGTGTCACATGGCTCAACGCATGGTAACCCGATCGTATCGCATAAGCAATTATGAGATGAGACATGAGTCCCTTTGTCATGTACCCAGACTCATGCCTGTGCACAATTATGAACCTTAGCGAGGTGATTTCCTTTGTCATGGTGGGATTATGGACTATCATAATGCATTGCGACAGAAGAAGCTCTAGTTATCAAGAGAGAGAGGAATCTTGGAGAGATATGTTTGCTCGTTGGGGGTGTTTTTGCCTAGGTTAGTGTTTTTTAGTACCAGTGAACCTCTTCCCTTGTCATCCAATATTGGGGAGTTCTTATTTGTTGAGTTTAGTTTTTTTCATGCAAGCTCTATAGATGTGTCTTTGTTTCAATTTGGGTGCTTCTTTGTTATGTTATCTCAATTTGGCATAATTGTGAATAGAGTTTTGTTATGGGTGTTAGCTTTTTAGCTCGGGAGGTACTCTGCATATGTGTCTTATATGCGGAAGTTACCTTGTACCTACACTACTAGACACTTGACTTTATAATGGGTTTTTATAAAGTTGTGATAAAGTGGTTATTTTATTATAGTGACTTTTTAATGAAGTGTACCTTCTAATCTTAAAGTGACTTTATTTCATAAAGTGCACTTATGTAATAAAGTGAAATGTACTTTAATATTTTAAGTGATTTATTTTGGAGGGAATGAATCACGACCCTTGATCTTGTAAAGGCA
>JZKD02S0208086.1:160639-174640 GCA_000966675.3 Picea glauca
AGCTGCTTTTACCCCCTGGGCCTTTAGCCCCTTCTTCCCACAAGACAAAGTGTAACCCTCAAAAGGTCATCCTAATGGCCGGACTAGGGGCATGGGATGGATGAATGGGGAATAAAATGTAAAATGATAGAATGGTGGGAGCGGATGATGGCTCTGCAAATCCCCCTTGGTGGCTAACCAAAACCCATGAATACAAGCTTGCTAAGTCACCCCGTCAATCACCCCAACAATGGTCAAGTGGATTAGTGTAATATCCAAGCAGTTATCAGAAATGAAAGGAACCTAACGGATATATAAGACGGTTGTAATGATCAAACATGACACATACCATGATACCTTGGACCAATTACCTCATGGAGCAAGAGTCTTCTCCGATGCAAGTCTAAGCCGATGGTGATGGAAGCCGCTACTGCTGACAGGACAAGTCTGGCAAAGAAAAAGAAGGATGGGCCCTCTAGGGCCATGCTCAGGTCAATCCTGCACTTGGTACTTCATGTCTATGACCTGTGGGCCTCGAGACATGATCTCCTAGTTATCCCTAGATATCAAGGATATCAATGTCCTCTATTAGTAATCTAACAAACTCTAGAAGTTCTTCTCTCAAGTAAAGTTCTATCAAAATATTTGCAACCATCTTGGAATTTTTTGATGGAGTATTATCTTTTAAGTCAATGAAAACCCCAAGACTATTTCCAATTGCTTCCAAAACCATTATATTCCATAGTTCTAGTAGCATACTAGGAATTTTATCTAGATTGGTCAGGATGTCGTCCTTTCCCGATGTTACCACTTGTACTTTTGATGTGCAAATTTGATAAAGTGGAGATATTCAAGGAGAATGCCCATGACTAGGAGATCCTAATGCACATTTGGATTTGTGAAGACCCACTTCAATGACATATCAAAAACAATAGAGGGTTCTAAATGAGCCTCACAGAAGAATAACCAAGTATAAAGAAGGGTAAGTGCATTTGAAATAGTGAATGAGAGAATTGCATTTATTATAGATGAGGTAGGTCGTAATGAGAATGGTTCCCAAGTTAAAGAAATATATTTTAAAGATTGACATTTAATGTTGAAGAGGTCAACCCTAACCTAATGAAAAAATAGACATATAAGGTTCATTTTGAAGGATAATATGGTCATTTAATGTGGAGTGCTTATGTTGAGGAGAAAAGATGTGTGTTAGGCTTTTTGAAGAGTCGTAGGAGATGCACCCTCACTAGAAGAGCCTCTGCATGGTAGTTAGTGGACTTGCCAAACCCTAAAGGACCCTCATGAAGGAGCACCCTAAGAATGGTTTATCTAGGGTAGGAGCATATAAATAGAGATAATTTCATTTACAAAAGGAATGTGAAAGAAGTTTGAAGAAGATCCAAATGGCTTAGTTGTATATCTTATTGGAGTGAAGAATTCAAGGGAATTTCAAGCACGTTTTATCATCTTTTTTTTGTATTCCCATGGACAAGTTTTATCATCTTCCTAAGAGTCCCTATGGTTGCACTTTGTTACAGGACTTTAGAAAATTTGAAGTGCAAGTTTGGGAGGTAACACTTGCCTCAAATCAAAACGTGGAAACCATATACTTAGAGCCATGAGTGTAGAACCCCAAAACCACTTTTCTTGTAGGATCCTAGTTGCTTCCTTTCTAGACTAAAATTCAAAGGCCAACCATCCCTTAGTTAATAAATGGAAAATTGGCACATAATTGAGCATCCCCTTCCACACCTTTTATGTCAAGTGATACAAAATTTTCTCAAAGACCATCATTCCATTTTCTCTCAACATTAACACTTCTCCCATGGTCACGTATTCTCCCGAAATTGGCTTAACATTCCCCCCCTTTAACCTCATGCTTTTTTGCCTTTTTTCTCAAGCCTAGCCTCTAAATTTATTATTTGAGAGTCCCTACTCCCTTGCACACCTTGATTTAATTATTTAGACTAAGGTTGATAAATGCTAGCTCTTTTCCAAGGCTACTTCTAGTCACCAACTCAATTGCTCTTACCTTTTCCTCTGATATAGATTATGGTTCAATAAGCTTCCCATCAGACCTACATCCATCATGCCCTTGATATGGAGTACTCTACCATGCAATAATGTTTGGCCTTAGACTTCCTCCCATCATATCAAGCTTCATTGTTTCAAATTTGTCACATGCCTCTGACGCTTGTACTCCTTTATTTTCTCGACGTATGAACACCTTTGAGACTGATCTGTAAATGAGGGACTTATAGTCCATTTGATTCACTAACATGGATCCTCTATGGGAATCTCTGCTCGAACTTTATTCTCGGGCTTGTACAAAGTGCTATGTATTTTTGAGGCTACTAGGCCTCTGCCATTTTCCCTGTTCAAGGATCTCTCTTATTCCCTAGCTGCAAAGCCTTCTCCTGGTTGTAACCTACACACAACCGCCAACAAGAAACATAATAACACTCCGGTCAATAAAAAACAATACTTTGCAAATACTCTAAATCCAGAGACCAAATAATAATGTTATGTTATTTCTTTGTTCTTAGTGTAGCCTCTTCTCTTCTGATGGTTGCATGGCCTTCTGTTGCATGGAACCTATATGAAACAACTAACTCTAAATCGATACGTGTTATATCCCTCAATAGGAATGTGAGGAAGGAATGTCTTTGTTGGTTGTCTTCACAACCTATCAATGCCTAGGACAATGCTCAATAATGGAGTAGTCCACTCTATTTTTTATTGCCAATAAAGGAGTAAGCTCTGCTCTTCATAACACTATGCATAGCTCTCTAAATTCTCATCAATCAAATTGATGGAAAATGATGACCAATTCTCAATAGAAGGGGATAATGCCAACTATCAAACACATCATTCATGCTTCTCATTTGAATTGAGGACACTTTCAACCACTTAAAAATCTAAAGAAATATGTATGAGATATGAATTAATTGACAAAGGGAAGCATTGTAACTCAATAATACTATGCTCAAGAGTTATACAAGGTTATGCTTTATGCACAGTAGCATGGTTGTATAAGGCTGAAATGTTGCAATACCCAATTAAAAAACCATCATTATAAATACATTGATGCACATATGTGTTCATTGTGAAAGAGCATACATTATAAATCTATTTGGACTCTCTTTGTTAAGAAATTGGATTGTGAGACTACGAGAATGGTTCTAGTAGATCGTTGTAGCTTTCTCACAACGAATCAACATCCAAGGTATAGTTGTAGCATTAATAAAGGACAACAATGACCATTATCTTGTGATCCCACTTCGAGTTTCATGTGCAAATTCAAACTCTTACTTGAATGAAACAATAGTGTAACCTTTAATTGAGCGCTCTCTTCTTGGCCATTTTGAAGGAGTTGAGCAAAGTCTTTCTTTAATTGCTTACACTATAATTCCTTCTTATCCTTAAGTGTTTTTGTCAGAGAGACCTTAAACTTCAATAGGGTCTTTGTTGTAGGGGCTAGTCGACCCCGCCAGCTAGACCCACCAGTTGACTAGCCAAGTCAACTATAGTAGTCAGTTAGGAAGTCAATCGAACAAACAATTAGCATCGATTGAGCAGTTAAGGAATGTAACTGACTGGTAACTATATATCACACATGTATACACACTATCATGTAATGGAAAGACAAAGGTTGTTCTTGAATCATATGTAATAAAAGTTATTGATGGTTCTCCTCCATTTGTGTATGTTATTCTATATGTTTGTGTGCTCTTGTATATAATGTTGCAGTGTATAATGCTCTGTGTAAGGATTTGTTGGCAACCTTCTCATACTTTCCCCTAGACTACAACATTGGTTTTGTTGTAACATATAGATGCTAAATTCGGAAGACAGACGCGAATGGTGGGAGCATAAAATTATCAACTACATAAAAACATTATGCAAGAACAAATTGATTGACGCTTGTTGAAGCACGCACTCAATTTTTCTTAGAAACTCATGAATAATTTTTGGAAGCCATTCCATAAGCATTATTCACATATCTCAATCAACCTAATGCGCATCCCCACTTTCGATGAGAAGTTGATGCACAAGATCATAAATGGAGGAAGAAAAAACTTAAACAAGTGGGTCGAGAGGATTTTCTAAGAGTACATCGAAGATAAAGAAGTTGAAGATACAGAGTCAATTCAAACCATCAACAACAAATTCTATACAAAATTGTTCGACAGATTCCTTTGCAACATCCCCTCCCTGCTGTATAAATTCCTCCTAGACAAAGGGGTCGAAGACATTGTCGAGTACCGACCCCCCTCCAAAATCCAACTGGTAGAAGAGACAAGAGTGGGAAGCGTTCTTGGAAGCTAACTGTAAAGATACTAGAGAAGTTTGGGAGTACTTTTTAAAGAAATGGGCTTATAAGAAATGAAAATGGAAACCGTTGACCGCGAGTAATTTGGGTTGGCGTCAGGGGGATGGATGATTGATCCAGGTGGACATCGGTGGCCACCCACCTATTCCATTGGCTCAAAGCACAATTTCCATTTTTGTACTTTTTTTTCTAGCTTTTTAGATCCTAAACTTCTGGGGTTGTTTTGAAGCCCTAAACAACATTTTTTGGGCCTGCCACAATGAGATTATTAATGGAGTTAGAGTGTGATAGAAAAATATGTAGTCCTCTAATATACCTTTCCAATGGGATATCGTGTGCCTAAAATGAAGATCGTATGCAAAAGTTATGACCCCGAGAAGTTGATGTATCAACTTACCCCATTGGGGCCCACATGACTTTTGGCGCTTCATCTCCTAGGGTTAGGTTTTGGGATGTTCAAGGTTTTCTCATTTATGTTTTATGTTAAAAAGGCCTTTGGAGCCTCATTTTAACCAGCTTCTTGCGAATGAGCGTAGCCGACACATCTCTTCTCAGAGATAAGCTACCACCATTCTAGCTAGCTTGTGTGCTTTTGCATTTTACAGTCTTTTGTATTTTAGACAGTTATTAATAGAACCTGAGATTTACTGTATTATTGTGTTCCTTTCCATATCTATTTGTAATTATTTGTTATATATCTATTTTATCTCTACCTTCATATCGTTCCTAAAACAATTTGGATCAGTGGTATCATAGCGGTCTGCTCCTTATCGTCCTCAATGCATGTCTCCGACGAGGTTAGGGTATAGAGTGTTGGGTCTCGAGATTGTATCTCTTGAGGACAACCACTCTCACATTCCCAATATACCTTCCTTGGTGGAATAAAAGTGGGATGAATGGACAAGATATCATTTCAAATTGTTGCTCGAGGAATCCCTCGCGTGATAGAGGAGCGAGATGATGGATAGTTTCACCCAGATCCTTCGACGACTACCAACAACAATGAATGTACCTTCAACCAAAAATCACTTCAGAGGTGTGAGGCCCTTCAAGGTACAAGTTAACTTTGATATTCCTTTATTTGAAGGCCGGATGGATGTCGACGCTTTGGAAAAATGGTTAAATCTGCTAGGGGGTTATTTCTCCATTCACAATTTTTCCAACAATGAAAAAACCACCGTCGCGCTCCTTAAGGCCCTTCTCCATGTCAGAGATTGGTGTGAGACTTACTGTGAGAAACATGTCGAGGATGAGTATGGAATTTTTGGGCCAGGACCCACTTGGGTGGATTTTGTTAATGCCCTCAAGGAACAATATTACCTTGTTGGAAGTTATGATGACCAGTACACGAGATGGACTACATTGCGCCAAGAGAGGGGCCAAATGGTGTTGGAGTTCTTAAATAATTTCCATACCTTGCGCACCAAGTTGGGTATCAAAGACTCTGAGCGACATATGGTCCTAAAATAACGTGGGCCTCTACACTGGTACATCCAAACCAAAATGGAGTTTTTGGACATCTTGTCATTAGGAGTCACTTATCAATACGATGTCAAAATCGAGCAGAAATTCAAGCAGTAGAAAAAATGGGAGTTTGTATATACAAATCCACAACAAACAAAGTATGGTAAGGGTGGCCCTAACTCCTAGGCCAAAGGATAGAGCAAGGATGGCCAACCCCAGGATAACCAACCCAAGCCACCAACAAATAAGGGTAATGGGAAGTCGAAGAAGGCCACTGGAAAATGGTGTGAGTTCCACAAAATTGCTTTGCACAATACCGATGAATGTCGCTCCAAATAGTTGTTGTTGTCTTAGATGAAAGCCCCAAAAAAGATGTCGACTCAGACTCAGATTCTGAGCCAGAAAAGGGAAGATGGATCATTGATGCAGAACCTAGTGTCACCATTGCTACCACAAAAAGCCAACCAAAGGGACTAGAGGAGCATGAAGAAGGGGAGCGTCTTTTCCACTCATAGATATGGGTGAAGAGAACCCCACTCCATTTTTATTGTTGACATCGGTGTCTAGAAGAACTTGATCTTGGCATAGATTGTCAAGAGGTTGAACTTGACAACGACACAACATCCTTATCCCTACATCATCAGTTGGCTCAGTCGTGGACGAGACATCTACGTAAGCCAACAATGTCGCTTGCACTACAACATCAAACCCTTAAAAGACGAGGTATTGTGTGATGTTTCCACACTTGAAGTTTGTGATGTTTTTCTAGGACAACCATATATGTGGAAACATCATTTTGTTTATGAATCTAGGCCTCGTAGTGTTATTATTACTTTGGGATATCAACTGTACAGGGTACTGGAGGTAGTCCCAAATACTACAATCTCTTTGATCTCTGTGAAGTAGTGCATAAAGGTGGTTTCTTAGACCGGGAGATTTTTCCCCTATATGGTTCGATCATAAGGTGATCGGAAGGCCACCACAACCACCAAAACCTATGCATGGGGTCTCTCTGCCTAACAACAACAGGTGGAAGAAATAATTGAGGAGTACAAAGACATATTCACCTCGCTTACTGGGGTGCATGTGCACTATCAGGTAAAGTACCCAATTGATATGACACCCGATGACCCTCTACCTAATGGCCCTGTATACTACCATTATGTTATGGAGAATGAAGAAATCAAACGCCAAATCCAAGAGCTAATTCTAAAGAGCCACATTAGACCCAACGCTTCACTTGGTGGGAGCCCAATTGTTCTAGTTCAAAATAAGGACGTGACATGGTGACTTTGTATTGATTACAGAGCCCTAAACAAGATCACAATCAAGAATTGATACCTAATTCCCTAGATTGATGATCTTCTCGATCAACTCAAGGGAGCCAAGTTTTTCAGTAAAATTGATATGAAATCAGGTTACAACTAGGTGTCGATTGAGCAAACTGATGTGTGGAAGACAACCTTCAAGTCCAAAGAAGGTTTATTTGAGTGGTTGGTCATGTCTTTAAGCTTGACTAATGCCTTGAACACAATAATGTGAATGATGGATGATATATTATGGCCATTCACAAACTCCTTTGCGGTTGTATATTTGGATGACATCCTCATCTTCAACAAACTTGGGAGGAACATTTGGAGCATATTCAACAGGTATTGGGCACCCTCCGAAAACACAGGTTATATGCCAACTTGGAGAAGTGTTCCTTAGACATGTAGAGAATCCAATATTTGGGATGCATCGTGGATGCCTAGGGTGTACATGTGGATCTAGCCAAGATCCAAGTCATCCGCGACTTCCCGACCTCGAAAATATGGATCAAGCTCCGTAGCTTCTTGGGCCTTGCTAACTTCTACTGACAATTTGTGTTGGGGTTCTCCCATATTGCTTGGGCCCTAATATAAGTGACCAAGGGTGGCATGAAGGCCAAGTTTGTGTGGTCCGTGCCCCAACAGAAAGCATTCAAGGATCTGAAATCTCGCCTCTACTCAACACCAATCCTCATTCTGCCAGACCTGCAACAACCATTTGAGATTGAGACAAATGCTCCAGATTATGCTATCAGTGCAGTCCTCACTCAACATGGGCATCATGTAGCCTATCATAGTGAAACTTTATCTGATGTTGTTCGAATATACCCCAACTATGACAAAGATATGTACTCCATTGTGCAGGCATGCCGACAGTGGAAGCATTACATTTTGGGGAAGGAAACGATCATCCACACTAATCACAAGCCTCTACACTTCATGAAGACACAAGGAAAGTTAGAAAATGACTGCCATCAAAAGTGGTTCATGTACCTGCAACAATTCCACTTGATTATCAAGTACAAGAAAGGTAGCGTTAACCATGTTGCAGATTGCCTTAGTCGACCCTCGGTGGCAGCGCTAACCATAGTTCTCAACTCCTGTGGACATGATACATATGGGTGGCCACAATTATACAATAATGACTCTAACTTTTCTACTTCCTACCATACATTGAGTGCCATAAAAACAATTCCCAACTTTCATCTCCATGAGGGGTTATTATGCCATCTGAGCCACCTTTGTGTTCCTTCAAGTGAGCATGCAAAGTTGATCTAGGAAGCTCATTACAATCGGGCAACGATACATTTTGGTGTAGAAAATATAGTGGTAGTATTGTAGAATCTTTTTGATTGTCCAAAGCTTCGACAATATGTTTGCAAGTACATCATATCCTGCATCGCCTACGCCATTGCCAAGCCCACCGTCGAGAAATAGAGGCTATACACTCCTCTGCCTAATCCGAATAGGCCTTGGGATTCCATCTCCATGGACTACATGTCCGGTCTGCATTCAACCAATCATGGGAATGACCATGTCTTCATGGTCGTCGATTGATTCTCTAAGATGGTAATTTTGACACCCTACAAGAAGAGCATCACAATTGAGGCCACCGCCAAGCTCTTCTTCACGCATGTTTGGGTTCATTTTGGGATACCACAAACTATTATCTCCAATCGAGACAATATGTTCATGAGCACCTTTTGGTCGAGCCTATGGTTGATGGTGGACACCAAGCTGACCAAATCAACTACCTTCCACCCACAGATTAATGGACAAACAAAGTTAGTCAACATGATAATTATCCATATCCTGCGAATGTATAATTCCAAACATCCATGCACATGGGATGAAATCCTTCCTTATGTTCAATATAGCTACAATAAATCCCTCCATAACTCTATTGGCTATAACCCTTTCCAGGTGTGCTTGGGGTTTCACCATTGGCCCCCATTGACGTAGCTCTTCCCATTGCAATCGCACATGAAGAGTCCTCTCATGCTCATATAAAGGTTGATCAAGCATCCAAATTTGTTGAGCACATCCAACACATCCAACAACAAGTTCATGATATTATGCATAAAGCCAATGCCAAGCACAAAAAATGCCACGGTCAACATCGGGTACCACATAAATTTTAAGTGGGTGATAAGGTATGGTTGCATTTGCAAAAATAATGCCTCACATGACCCCATCGGAAGCTACACCCACTCTGATACAGGCCTTACACCATCACCAAGGTTGTGGGTGAGAATGATTTTGAATTAAATATTCCTCCTTTTCTTGGATTGCACCCATTATTTAATGTGGAACTGCTCCAACCATATTTTCCATCTCTCCTGGAAACTTTGGATGCGACCAAGCAATTGCTGCCTACATAACTCAATCCTTCTTGCATAGAACATGTGATAATTGATCGGATCATGGATACTAAGACAAAGGACACCAGCCAATAGACTATTAAACTCTTTCGGGTCGTCAAAGCAGGGCAGTTTCTTCATTAGGGCAAGTGGCTCACTAGGAGTTAGGTTCAACAAAAGTTTCCTCATCTGATGCAGGACTTTACGTAATGGAGACCACTGTGTTGTAGGAAAATTCCCCTGCGGACAAGTGAATATCCTCTTGGATTGTAGACCCCTACTACCAAGACAAAAAGATGCTAACATTGGACATTGACATTACTTTAAATGTAGTTAAACTAGTCAAAGGGAAAAGAGGAAGAAAGTACGATGTACCTTTTTTTGAAGCTTGTCCTCGCTTAGTCCAGGCTGAACTTGATCTTCAAGCTCCTTAATGACATATGAAATCCAATAGACAACAAATACAACACATACTTCCTACTCTACCAAGATTAGTTTAAACTAAATTTATCAATAATAGACAAGTATATGCAACCATACAAAAACTTGAAGGAAATAGGCCAAGCATATATTAATGAGAACATTACAAGGCACTTACAATCTGTAGATGTAGTTGGAGCAACCTGACAATGATTTTTGCTGATTATTCTCCTTCTATTCACCATGAGAATGCCTCCTTTTATAGGCTTTGAGAGGCTCAACCACCCTAGTTATATTTGGAATAAGTTGAGGATATGACTCCATCAGTTGTGGCATCTCCCTTAGATGCAACCTAAAGCTTAGATTCGAGCCAAACCAACTCAGATAATCTCTAGTTGTCTTTAGAGATAAGGGGGATTTCTTCCCATGATTCTCTCAACCAATCGACGCTCCCTCAAAAATGGCAATAGAGAGTTGGAACATTCCCTTTTAGATGGACAAGGAGCGCTAGCGCTCCTTGCATATGAGTAGAGGAGCACTGATCTTCCAAAAGTTCATTAAGATGACCATTTCTCAAGGAAAATTTTTTTGCTTAGTTTTTAAAATGATGTGGTTTTCCCTTCCAACATGTTCTAGAGGATGTATCAAGTGTTTCAATGGTGTAGTTCACAATGTGACATATGGAGAACGAAAATGTGACATTTACAACACTTGTGACAAAAATGCAACACTTGCGACAATGATAATGCGACATTATCAAAGTGAGGAATTTTGACGTGTAACACATTGCTTCATAAGGGGGGAGGAATGCTCTAGGTGGATATCAATGTCCACCCACCTATTCCACTGGCTCAAAGCCCAATTTCCATTTTGGTAGTTTTTTTTTTTCTAGCTTTTCGGGTAATAAAATTTCGGGGCCGTTTTGCGGCCCTCAACAACGTTTTTTGGGCCTGCCGCAGTCACATTATATTTAAATCTAGAGTGTGATGGAAAAGTGTGTATTCCTTAGATAGACCTTTCCAACGAGCTATCGTGCCCTAAAACAAAGATCATATGCAAAATTTATCACCCCAAGAAGTTGATGTACCAACTTACCCCATCGGGGCCCACATTACTTTTGGTGCTTCATCTCCCAGGGTTAGGTTTTTGGATGGTTAGGGTTTTCTCATTTATGATTTATGTTAAAAAGTCCTTTGGAGCCTCATTGTAACTAGGGTTTTGCGAATGAATGTAACCGACACATCTCTTCTCAGAGATAAGCTACCACCATTCTAGCTAGCTTTTGTGCTTTTGCATTTTACAATATTTTGTATTTCAAGCAGTTATTAATAGAATTTGAGCTATATTGTATTACCGTGTTCCTTGCCATATCTCTATGCAATTACTTGTTATATATTTGTTTTATATTTGCCTTCATATCTTTCGTAAAATAATCCAGATCAATGATTTGTGGGACGAGATAAGTTGAAATCAAAGTTAAAGACAAAAACTGAATTAAATTTGAACCACACCCAAGTCGAAAATGTCGGAAGTCGAGAGAAAGATAACTAGTTCAAATGAGAAATCTGCACGTCGAACATAGATTCATAAACCATCAACAAACATTCAAAAAATAGAGCAGGATAAAAGACAAAAGAAACGAGAAGAGTTATGAAATGAGAGGGATGTCTAAAAATCTCATAGAAAACCTACCCAAGTGCGACAGATCGTTGGAGAAACCCTTGAGAGCGCCTCGATGACTCCTGGGAGGAGTAGAAACTTGCAATTGAGTATGGTAGTTGATGGCGTTGAACAATCCAATGACCAAGTCGAGATGGAGATCGACAATTCAGGACCCACAATTCGACTTTCTCCTATTAGAAGTCCTAGCCCACGTATTGTAGACTTCCTTTGACAAAGACTTCACATAGATACACAATCACAATGAGTGTGGTGTCAAACTGATAACAATGTTCAAATAAGAGATACAATGTCAATTGAAGCACAAGAAAATGGTGAAAATCTACGAGAATATATACTTCTTCATGTAAGATCTCATAGACGTTCCCCTTCTGTCGATTCTACTTTTAGAAGATTCCAATTCAACAAATAGTGAAAATGAACAATCACAACCTTGTAGAGGAGGATTCGTCAAATATTTAGATAAATCTTGTCAGACAGACACTCAAAGACTAAGCAAAGAACGTGCACAATTAACAATTGAATTAATCGAGTCGAAAACCTAGAACCTAACTCAAGAAAGTAATATGACCTCTCAGTCAACCTCAACACAAACTCTTACAATAGTTCCATTTTCAAAGAAATTCCAGAAAGAAAATATGGGTCTAAATCATATCTTGATTTATGAAGGCAAAGAAGACCCTAAGTGGCATTGGTTCGTTTGTGAAATTTTTTGGGACATAGCTGACATAACTGATGAGGAAAAAAAAATGGCACAGTTTGGTGCTGCCCTTCACGCTAGAGCACTTACATGGTTTATTAATTATGCATACAATCAACAATGATCAAAGGAAGACATAAAGCAAAGCTTCCTCAAGTTCTTCAAAACTCAAGACAACAATCACTTGGTAGCACAAAAACTCAAATGAATTAATCAAAACTTGGGAGAAACAATTTGAGAATATGATAAGAGGTTTAAATAATTATTAAGTCAAATCCCTTACGCAATCGACAAAAAGATGTTGGTACAATGGTATGTAGTAGGATTACTACAAAAGATAAAAATTACCCTTTCGAATATACGATCTTCAGTCATGCGAAAACATACTGAGAAAAGCACAACGAATTGAAATGGATGATGAAGGCACCCTATCTTTGAAAATCGCTGAAAAAAGATTGGAAGACAAGCTCACATAGTTACAACAATCGATAAAAAACATGTGGATTGCATGCGACGAACTTTAGTGTACCATTTGCTCATGCGAGGGTCACACAAAATATTACTGCAAGTTCAGTGATGCAATGGACCCAATGGTCAGATGTATCCAGATCGAAACATATTGTGATATTTGCGAAGCCTCAACAAATCATGCAACCAGAGACTGCCCGCACAATCTAAGGAATGCACACCTCAAGTGGTGCCATATATGCGAAGAAAATAATCATTCCACTTAGGAATGTCGGATAAACAAAAATAATAGACCAAATATTCACTCAGTATATCATACACAGGTGGCTGACCAACATGTCAACTAGGCAAATGGAAACAGATACAGAGGTTGAGGTGGTTATCAAGGTCGAGGCAGAGGACAAGGAAATTTTGGTAGAGGATGTTATTATTGCTTCAATTGTTGGAAATATTACCATATAAGCCTAGATTGTCCCATTAAAGACGAAATTGATCTCAAGTTCTATAATATTTGTGGAGTATGAGATCATTCCCTAGTGATTAAGGGATTTCCCCCCTATGACCTTGGGTCAAGTCACAACAGAGCAAGAATAAATTTAGAAGACATAAACTACCCTCATATATATCAATGCATACAAGAAATAACTACTTTGAGAGAGAGAGAGAGAGAGAGAGAGAGAGAGAGGCCTCACACCTTGAATCCTTCATTCGATGTCAATACTCGCTCTCACTTTTTGAAACACTCTTGATCTCTGTCAGAACTAACCTACAATAGGAAACCATTAATAGACCGCTACAAGGTAGTTATACATTCAAATAACATATATCATTGTTAGGACCACATATTGTACCCTTTTTGCCCATACTTTTTGCCATTGTTATACCCTTCATCACCTGTATTTAGACTTATACTATCATTCCACCTGATCATTCCAAGGTACACAAYRTCCTTTCTCATTACTACACGTTTAATTTGTTTTGCATAATACTTTACATTACTTTTCGACCTAACCATTGATTAGAAGTGCATAAGTGTCCATATTTGCAGAATAGTATTCAAGGCCGATGCTGCAACACAAAACTATCCAAAGGTGCTGTTGAACTGATGCTGAAACACAGAAGCTGCTACACAGTCCATGCTGAAACACGAAAGCTGCTACACAAATCCGAGGACACACATGCCGAAACACGAAGCAGCTACATGGTTCGAGGATGCAGATGCCGAAACACGGAGCTGTCACTCAGTTCAGAAATGCAGATGCTGAAGACACAGCGGAGACCGCCACGATG
>JZKD02S0208086.1:174650-186256 GCA_000966675.3 Picea glauca
CTACAACACTAAGTGCTTTTGGAATTGAGCATACACAGTGCGCAGCTATCTTTGAAACAAAAGACTTCCCTGGGTTGATAATTTATGTTTCGCTTAGTTGTTTGAAATTAATTAAACAATTATAGTGACCAACAACCATGTGCATAAATTCACCCATATATAAAAGACAATAGCATATAATAAACCAATAAACACACAATAGAAGGGAAATATAACTCTTTTATTAACAACAATGTAAGAAAGGTAGTTACAACCTAATTCAACCTTCAACACTGGGCCGGAGCCAACTACCCTAGGTTCCTCCAAAGACCTTCAAGAATCAACTCAAGTGGTAAGGCTCTTCCTTGGATAACTCAACAGGGATAGGAACACACCCTTTAGTTATATAAAGAAATGAAGGAACACTGGAAAAGGCGTTTTCGGGTATGGGATGCTACTCATAGAGTGAAGGGATTAGGGAAACTTGCTAAAAAATTTCCAGCATGATCTTGCACTTTCGTTCTTCTTCCTTATCCATGCCCTCAAAGGTGAATTTATACCATCCTTGATAGGTTAAGGAGGCTGAATTATGTTTGGTACGGGCTGAGGGAGGTTGGGAAACAAGCTGAACTGAAATCCCCACCCAAAAAAGTGGAATTATTTATTTTTTTCCATTTTTCAAGGGCATCCATGGGCTGCAAGCTAACAAGGCACAAATGTACACGTGTTACACAAAGGAAACCCGTAGATACAAGAAAAATTCAAGTTTTTTAGGTGACTTTGATGAGGGAAGTTGGGGTTTTGATTAACAAGCTAGAGGGAAGGGTTGGGCCATGTCACAAATGCATATGTGTGGAAATTTGTGCTATAATACCTAGAGGACTCTCTGATTGTACTAGAAAAAGTTACGAATAAAAGAAATGTAAACCTCTTGAACACAGTGCCAAAACAAGAGATTTTTAATTTGAAGAACCTTCATGTGGTAACACGTTCAGGAATTGGTGAAGATATTTATCCATACCCAACAAGTCAACAAAGGAGAGACTGACATATATACCCCGATCCAAATTAATTTGAAGATTTGAATTTATTTTCCATCACTGGTGAAATTACTCTTCAAACACACCCAGAGATAAATTGTTTTATTGTCAAATGGTCTTCTACCTCCATGTACGTCCCATACGGCCTCCGTATGACTACATACGGTCTAAACAATGATGAATTCACTCCATCTCTGTATTCAAATATTCATATAGCTTGTGGGAAGCCTCCAACGCCTATGTAAGGTAAGAAATTTAGCCCATGCAATGCAATTGACACATAGACAATGCCAACGGTCTGAAGGGACAAAGAAAATGACCCATGGAAGATGGAACTCGAAGCAATAAATCTAAATTGCCAATATTAAGTGTTGAGAATGGAACCTCAGCTAAGAATTTGCAACATACATTTTCTAATAGCCACAAACCTCATGCCACGAAGGGAAATGGATGGTGCACATTACAGAGATAGAATTTATACAATAATGAAATAAGACATGCCATAAACATGAATATTTTACCCTGAAAACCTAAACGGGAAAATCAACTTCGAATGAGGCTCAATCTATTTCAACAATCTATGGTTACAATGCTTTCTTGGTGTTGAGAAATACTGAGAGNGGGGGGGGGGGTGAATCAGCATTTTGAGAAATCAATTGATTTTCTCTTTTCTTTCATTGAAAACCTTAGGCTACTTTGTAGAGACCAACTATTGTATAGTCTTAAGAAAACAAGAGTGCATCCAGAGATCTTATTATGCATTTCTTCATTCATCAGATGTCTATTAAGCAGTAATTCAGTGCAGTAATAACAAAATAAACCATCACACATGAATAAGACACATGAACACCAGGATTTAAGGTAGAAACCCAAATCAGGAGAAAAACCATCGCTGTCGTTGTCTCTGTCTTCAATAATTATTATTAAGAAAACATTTTACAACATTGTACTAGTGCATACTCATACTAGTACGCAGGCTTCTACCTGCAGAAGGCTACAACCTTCTCTCGTTTACCAGCCTTTTCTGGAAGGGAGCTTCAACCCCCTGAAGATAACACCAGTTTCTACTGAAGGGTTTAACCCTCAGACTCACTCCTGACCGTGTTTCATCAATTTTCACACTGGATCAGGCAGTTTCAACCCCAGATTCACATGTGTTCTATGCGCTGGCCATCATCTTCTTTTAGAAGAGACAGTTCAGGCATCTTATTATGACTTGAATCCTGAAATCACATTAAGACACTATTTTCTAGTGGCTATGACAATAACTGAAATTATCTCAAAAGGAAACACAGATCTACTGACTGCAAAGGCAGCTGCAAAAGCCTCCTAAACACACATTAAACAAGACAATAAACCTGGAGATGATGCCTCCGCTATCCTAGTTGCTAAACCCACGGCCGAGTACTCTCTGTCATTGTAGATCTACCACCCACTGCCACAATGAGGTTCCTCCCTCCTCAAATATTTTCTGCAGCCTGCACAAATGACCTCAGTGACCTGTAGATGTGCCTACTGTCAGAAAATGGCCTCCACGTCCTCCAAAAGGACCCCTGCAACCATCCTTACCATCCTACTTTGCTTTTTCGGATCTGCTGTAGAAAGGGCATCGAATCCTTCTTAAGCCCCTGGGTCTAGGACCCGTTCAACGCTCATCGGGTCCCAAATTTATTTCTCGGGGGAAATCGGGCCCCTTTTTAAAATTTGAATTAAACCTATGCGCACCTTTTTAAATCGGGTTTCGGCATTCCATACGCTAGCCCTCCTGAGCTTAGCTCCCGGTCAACGTGACCGTCACACCATGACCACAAACTTACCTCGTCGGGGATACGGGGTTTGTGATGCCTCAATGCATACACCCGCGTGATTCCCGATCATCCAAATCCTGACACTCCTTTACGCTGACAACTGTTCTCCACTACGCCGCTGTCCTCCTTCTCTGCTGTGCTGACAGCTGTTCCCCGCTGATCGGGGTTTCATTGATCACGATTTCACAATGCACAAATCCCTTGTCATCGGGATCTCCAATTTCCCGATGGACAAAGTGCCGATGACGCTCGATCCTTTGCCACGCGTCCTTCCAGATGGACATCTCTTGATCTTTCTGGGGTTAGAGACCTACAAGTCCCGATGCCTGGTGTCTCGGATCTTCAATACGCACGATCGTGTGACACGTGTCCTTCTTCAGACGGATGGCTCAGATTCTGCGTCGAGGTTTCCTTTAGGGATTTCCCTGATCCTTCATTCATGAGAATATTGATTTGCCAATTCCTGATACACTGGTCCTCCGACGGGCCTTTGACCTGCCATCTGTCCTCCAGGGTGGCCCACACGCTATCTGCTTTATCGGGAAATCGCGTATTGCGATTTTGGGATTTTCGTTGTCGAGTGAATTGGACATTTCAAAGTCCCGATCCCCGATTCTCTGATGAAGAAAATCAACGGTCCATCTCTCATGCTTGCTTTAACGGCTGAGATCAAGTCGTGAAATCGCATATCGCGATTTTGGGGTTTTCGTTGTCGAATGAATTGGACATTTCAAAGTCTCGATCCCCGATTCTCCGATGGCTTATCTCCCTCGCAGCTTCTGCAGATCTGACGACTATCGGGGGTGCTCTGCAACAATCATACGCGCCCATCCAAAACTCAACCATACACTGATTTTCTAACATGAAAGCTCTTCTTCCTCCTTTGCCTCATCCTTTTCCATCAATGACAATATTTCCAACACTTGGCTTTCTGTCCATCCTTCTCTCTCTGGCTAAAATAACCTTTGAGAATGAATAAGTATGTGAAAATAGGGAGAGATGGGGTAATGGGAATGCCAATAGGACGACCTTTCATTTCACATTCCTTAGCCTTCTCTCCTGTTTTTTTATTTTTTATTTTTTTATTTTCATTTTTTTCCTCTCACATTCATTTTTGTCCCATTTAAATTTACAATTACATTGCTTTTCATAGCTTGCTTAACCTTCAGTATTTGATAAATTGGCTTGCAAGTACTGAGTCTTACCCATTCATTAGTTCAAATCCATTTTGGATCAAACCTCCCTTTGAGAGGATTTTTGGTCTCCAAAAGCTCAACGAAAACAATCTGGATCAATGTTCCTTATGTTTGCTTCTCTGGAATGTGGTTTTGACTCTGGCTCTAGCTTTGGCTCGTGGCTCTGGATATTGTCTCTAGTTCCTAAATATAGCTATGGATTTGGCTCTCTCTCTCTCTCTCTCTGAGAGATGACCTATATTGGCATTCACCATCATGTAACAACTCCCCAAGAAGAAGTTAGGTTGCATTACTTTGCTAGAATCAATTCCTTCCCAGTATGAAAACAAATCTCTAGTGCTTTCCATTCTTACAAGCATGTCTTGGAGTTCTCCAAAGACCCCCAAGGTCATTGAATTCCATGTACCACTCTTCGACACATCTCCAAGAAGGGGTTCTTTTGATACAATATTGAAAACAACCATTGGAATGTGGTTTCCCTTGGCATAAATTTTTCCATCTCGTTGGTGATGTAGACCTCCTATGTTGCTATCTCTCCTTGGACAACTTCTTCTCTTTGAGTTGGTGATGAAGGAGACTCTTCATCTTTTTCAATTTTCACTCTCCACACTCTTCTCTTGGTTGTGCAGTTTCTAGGGTGAAGCTCCAGATAAAGACACCACCACTTTGCTTCGTAATGTCCACTTAGCTTGCGACAGTGAAAAAAATTATTGGCGTTGTTGTATGGACTACTTGAGATAGTATTTTTCTTCTCGTGTCTCTGGGTTCACTATTGTATCATATAAGTCTTCTTATCCTTCTTCTGAAAATAATCAGGCCTATGGCATGTGACTTGCTTCTCCCAACAAGATGCCTCCAAATGGACTTTCTTTACACAAAATGAGCATGCCTCTGCATACCAATAGTTGGCAGCGTTATGGCCTCTCTTCTTGGAGCAGTAACAAATGTGTAATATCTTGTTTGAGGCAGACCTCCTAGTCTTCTTCTTCTTCTTACTCTGGTTTATCTTCTCGTTTCTTTCTCTTAGTGCAAATGTATGCTGAGTTTATGAGATCTTCTCATCACTACCCTCTTTCAATCTGTCACAAGAAGGCTGAGGTGGTAGTGGGTTGACAACTTCACTTACCAATAATTCTTCTTCTCTTGATGAGAAATCCAACTCTAACATGTCTTTAGCCTTCAAAAAAGTGGTATTTATGGTAATGGGATTTTCCATTATTCCATCGAAGCCTAATCTTTCATGCTTGATCCATGGTGTAGGTACAATGGGGCGCATGGTGCCTTGTCTTATATTGGCTAGCCCTTGTACATCATAGCCCATCTTCCTTAGGAGCTTGGAGCCAATGCCCTTGACATGCTTCTCAAATTCACCAATATGCTCTTAAGGAATGTCTATATAAGGTGAACTTACCAAAGTGGTCTCAGTCATGGTGTTGGCTGAGGTAGTGCCAATGTATGGTGGCCTTGCTTCTCGATGCTCTTGGATAGTTGCTTGGAGATTCTCTAAGGCTTCCTCCTTATTTTCCAACTCACTTTTCACCTGTGCCATCATCTGGAATAGCCTATCCTATTGCCAGTTATTCATCTTGATGATCTTCTCTCCAAGGTGTACAAGTTGCATTATGTGCTTGTCCCAATCCGTCATGACCGTTGTGAGGGTGTCTTGGTTTTCTTCAAATTTCTTCTTTAGTAATGCAATAGTTTGGTAGAGGTATCAAGGTGCTTCTTCGTCTTTTCCATACTCTTGTTGAACATCTATAACTTCTCCTTCAAATGTTCATTCTCTTCCAGAAGTTGAGCATTGTTGGCCCTCAAGTCTTCCAACGTTTCTTTGCTTGCCTTACCCATGTTGAGGTCTGCACTTTTCTCTTCAAATTTATGGAAATCATGCCATGGTCAAGGATGCAACTACTTTGATGCCATATGATCTCGTGGAGGGACTTATAGTCCACTCGCTTCACCAACATGGATCCTCTATGGGAGCCTTTTCTCTAACTTTGTTCTCAGGCTTGTACATGGTGCTTTGTCCTTAGGAGGCTACTAGGCCTTTGTTCCTCTGCCCTGCACACAGATCTTTCTTCTTCCCTAACTGCAAAGCCTCCTCCGAGTTATAACTTTCACACCACCACCAATGCGAAACACAATAGCAATCCGGTCAATAACAAACAATACTTTGAAAATAGTCTAAAGCCAATGACCACATAACAATGCCATGTGATTTCTCTATTCTTAGTGTAGCCTTTGCTCTTCTGATGGTTGCATGGCCTTCTCTTGTGTGGAACCTATATAAAACAACTAAATGTAAACCCATCTATGCTATATCCGTCAACAAGAATGTGATGATGGGATGCCTTTGTTGGTTGTCTTCAAAGCCTAGTAATTCCAAGGCCAATTCTCAACAATGGAGTAGTCCACTTTGGTTTTTATTTCCGACAAAAGAGACAAAGCTCTTCTCTTCACAACACTATATATGGCTCTTTCAATTCTCATCAATCAAATTGTTGGAAAACAATGATTAATGCACAAGAGAAGGGGACAATGCCAATTGTCCAACACATCATTCATGTTGCTTATTTGAATTGAAGGCACTTTCAACCAATTATAAATCTAAGAAATATGTATGAGCGGGGAATGAATTAGCAAAGGGAAACATTGTAGCTCATTGGTACTATTCTCAAGAGTTATACAAGATTATGCTTTATGCATAGTGGCATGGATATATAAGGTTCAAATGATGCAATGCCCAATTCAAAAACCATCATTCTAAATACATGGAGGCACATATGTGTTCATTGTGCAAGAGCAGAAATTAGAAATCTATTTGCACACTCTTTGTCAAGCAACTGGAAATGCAAGACTACAAGAATGGTTCCAATATATCGTTGTAGCTTTCTCACAATAACTTAGCAGCCAATGTATGGTTGTAACATTAATAAAGGACAACAATGACCATTCTCTTGTTTGGATACAATCCCACCTTCGAGTTTCATGTGCAAATTCAAACTCTTACTCAAATGAAACACTGGTGTAACCTTTAATCGATTGCTCCTTTTTTGGTCATTTTGAAGGAGTTGAGAAACATCTTTCTTTAATTGCTTAAATTGCATTTCCTTTTTATTCCTTCATGTTTTTGTCAGAGAGACCACTAGCTTCAATAGGGTCTTTCAATTTGAATATTTGAATTTATTTTCCAGCATTGGTGAAATTACTCTTCAAACACACCAAGAGATGAATTGTTCTATTGCCAAATGACCTTCTACCTCTATGTACGACCGTGTATGGTCTAAACAATTATGAATTCACCTTACCTATGTATTCAATTGTCCATACAGCCCATGGGAAGCCTCCAAATCCCAGGTAAGGTAAGAAATTCTTCCCAAGTAATGGAATTAACTCAGAGACAATGCCAATGGTCTGAAGGGAGAGAGAAAATGACCCATAGAAGATGGAAGTTGACCCAACAGATATGCATTGCTAATATTAAACTCTAAGAATGGAAACTCATCAAAGAATTTGCAACATACATGTTTTAATAGCCACAGATCTCACACGATGAAGGAAAATGGATGGTGGACATTATAGAGACAGAATTTATACAACAATGAAATAAGACATTCCATACACATGAATATTTTAACAGGGAAACCATATTCAAATGGGGTTCAATCTATTTCAATAATCTTTGGTTACAATGCTTTCTTGGCTCTCTATTTATCCTCCTCTCCTTGGCCAAAAGACCCTTTGAGAATGAATAAGCATGGGAAAATAAGTAGAGTTGGGCTAATGGGAAGGCCAATAGGTTGACCTTTCATTTCTCATTCCTTATCCTTCTCTCCTACTTTATATTTTTTTCTTTTCATTTTTACCCCTCACATTCATTTTTGTCTTATTCAACTTTACAATTATAGTCCTTTACATAGCTTTCTTAAGCTTCATTAATTGCTGAATTAGCCTGCAGGTACTGAATCTTACCTATTCATTGGTTCAAATCAAATACCTTCACGATTGACAATGGGATCCATCTCCCATACATCTACCCTTGAGGTTGACTTGAACCTTGAAGCGACAAATCTCCCAATTTCATTTTTCCCCAATAACTTATCCCCTTCTAATGTTTGAAGAGGAGCCATGTTGGGGTCCTAACCTCCCTATTCCCCTAACTACATAGATAGGTTAGTATGTATTGCTATGTATGGATGACATAATTAGTAAATGAGGCCCATGTAGTAGTGTGAAAACAATTATTGTAAGAAGGCTTACTTGAAGGCTCCACCTACTAGAAAGTTCATTCTCTAGAATGTTCCTAGGGGGTAGAAAGTACTATATAAAAATGTAGAAACATTTTAAGAGATGTCTTGTGAAATCATTTGTAATTGAAGATCTACTTTATTGGGTGTTGCCCACTTGAAGAGGCAAGTGAACATTGCTTCCATATATGTAAAGGTATAATATTATGGTTCATATTTGTTTAGTGTGTTTGCAAATATCTTTCTTTTTGCAATATATATGATTAATATCAATAATTTATGCTTTGAATATTTCTAATTGGCACATCATAAGTGGTACCATAACACTTTCATGAGCACATTGTTAGAGCAATTTTTTTTCAGGCTAGAGACATGTTTTGGCATATATAAACAACATAGTGATCTATTATTCAATGGGTAAACATGTGGTCGAGGAAGTATACATGTAGGAAATACAAGAGGTTTCACTTGGTTGGAAACTCTTCTAACCATTGTTGGCACCCCTTCGAATAGTACCACGTCAAACAACACATGTATATGGAATTTCACTTCCATGTACTCTCGAGTATATTACAACTCCCATAGGCATCCCAAAAATAGCTTTATATCAACCACTTGACCACTTGGCTACTATAGTGACACTGAGAACAACACTTGGGAAGATTCCTCTCTAGTACCTAGGTAATCGGGTAGTACGACTAAGGGTATGGTTGAACCTCCTTAGCTAGATCCTTGAGATATTGGGACGAGTACAACTATTGGACCCCACACATATATTAGGGAGATATAACATAGGGCACTCCCTTTCCTTTAGAACTCTTGAATCCCCACTCCTTGCTGCCAATATTGGAAACTTATAAAACAAGGGGATGTGTTGAAAATTTGAGCATTTAGTCATTGGAAACCTTGCTTCCTGCTACCAGTTTAGGAAATTCCTACATAATATACAATATGAATAATTTGAGCTTTTTGTTTGCACGATATTCTTTAGGTGTGAGTGTAAATTCGTAGGAGTAAAAAAAAGAGAATATAAAGTGGTCTCATCGAAACCCTTATTTGGGACCTATCTGATGGGCTTCCATAATGTTTATCACAAGTCCCATCAATAACACTCTTTTTATCACCTTTGTATCTATAAAATTATCTTTTGAGCATGATTAATATAAATTATGGTTTCTTTCAAATATTTAATGAGCAATTTGAGTTTGTTAATGTGATGAGTTTATGCTTATCTCTATGCTTGGTTTTCATGATAATTGTATGCATGGAAGCCTAACCGAAACAGGTTGAGCCAACACATGAAAGATCCTAGGTCCCAACACTTTGAGAAAAACAAGGGATCTTGTCTACTCAACTACTTCCAACTCATTGTTAGACATTAAAGAAGACACTTCAGTCCATCTCCTCAAACTCAAACTCTAGGGAATCATGAAGGCTAGGCTCGTTCCAGCTAGTGGTATAAATAAAACCCAAGGACTAACCTTGAGGGAGTTAGTTTTTATTAGTTTTTGGAGAGGTTTTTATTAAGCTTTGGATAGTTTTCATCTTGTCATTCTATTCACAAACCTTTGATAACTTGGAGCCCTACTCCATTGATGTATATGTTTTGATCAATCAATGAAGAACTTCCATTTTTCAGCTCATTAGTTTATTTAAGGATTCTTGTGTTGCTTGGGTAGGGCCCACTCAAGAGGGCTTAAGGAACCTCATGTACTCTTTTACTTTCATGTCTTTATTCTTAGATTGTTCCTTTGATTCTATAAAGTAATTAGCATATTAACATACAAATATATTGATTAATGCAATTTAGTCTTGTTTCATGTAAAGTATTAACAATTATGAGAAGTTATTTGGATTGCTTTTATTAGCACTGTGATTTTATTCCAACACCATTAATCATGTTTTGTTTATTGCATCAATTTTAGAAAAAAATAACAAGCTATCTACATCTTTTGGATCTTTCTTGTATGTTTGTTACAATTGCTATAGTACCATTGCAACTCTTGTAGAGAAACACATATTTTATATTTCATTGCATTTTCACTCAATGATTGATGCCTTCTAGGTTGCACAATGATGGTATCAGGCTATGGTGCTTTGTAAGGGGTTAGAAACTTAGTTATAAGTTTAATATTTCTACAATTGCTTAGTTTCATTTCAACAAAAGTATCATGTTTATATTTCAATTTCTTTCAGCATTCTTTATGCAATGATTCAATCAACAATACTTTGTTTTCAACTTTAACAATAGTTTCCTTTGATTAATGTATGTTCTTAGATAGTTTTTCATTGATTTACAACATTCTTGGCATCAAAAGACTTATTTCAATTTTCAATCATAGATTGTTTTCTTACTTAATGTTTTGTCCCCTTATTAAAGAACTCAGAATGAGACTTGGGATATCACAAGCCCCAACTAGTAGATAGATGCATAAAGCATTTAAATAGGTGCATAAGGAGGAAGACATGTGTATTTTGCATATATAGTGCACAATAATTCAAATGTTTTTACGAATCTCAGGTTGATAATTAAACTAGCAAGATAAGAAAGTGTAGCATTCTTACTACCACTCCAAGGCCGATTTCAATAGACTCCTTGTGTCACATTGATCGTCGTGGTACCACTCTCTTGTAAGCATTTTTTTTCCAAGTGGGTCTGATTTCCCCATTACCCACTTCCCATATCAATAGCCCCAAAAATATAAATTGATCACATTGATACCACTCTCTAGTAAGCCCTTTTGTGTGTGGACATGCTCGCCCCATTACCCTACGCCTATCTCACTAAGCCCCATCAAGTAGTTGTTATCACATTAGTACCACTCTTTAGTAACCTTTTTTCTTATGTGACCCATCCTGTAAGGTACCAAATATATTATAATAAGAAAAAACAAAAATATTGCAACAAATACCAGCGGAACAATAAAATATAGAGAATCAAACACCCAAAATGATACCTATATTGATAGAAAGCCAAGTTCACTTGCCTCTTTGAGGGGGAAACCTCCAATAGAGCACAACTCTATTGCAATGATTTCTCAAGACAAAACTTTCTCATACTATGTATACTTAATTCTATCTTCTAAAGAAAATTCTAGAGGAAGATCTTTCTAGAAGCATAAGCTTCTATTAAGTCTTATTACATTAGACTAGTTCACATTATTAAATAGGCCTTATTAACTATTGTTGATCTTTATTACATGGAAAATATATTATTCTACTGATCCAGGTGGATATTGGTGGCCACCCACCTTCTCCAACTGGCCCAAAACATGTTTCTGACAATTTTGGTAATTTACTATTTTTAGCAGTTTTTAACTTCCGGGGCCATTTTGA
>JZKD02S0208086.1:188804-215707 GCA_000966675.3 Picea glauca
CACTCTGTATTTTTACAGTCTCTGTACATTTCTTTGATTAATAGAAATCGTGTATTACTGTATATCTGTGTTTATGGTTGCATCTCTGATACATTTATGCTATATTATTGAATATCGGCAATATCTCTGTGCATTTCTTTATTACATCTCCACTCTCATTTCGTGCCAAAAATAATCCGGATCATCTACCTATGTGAGGGATTACGAAGGTTAGGTCCCTAACATGCCCTCTTCCTTGAAGAACAACCTTGTCCTCAAGGCTTGAGATGAGGAAATTGTTGCAAAATGGTAGCTGAGTCCCAGGTGGCATCTTCTAGAGTTGTATCCTTCCACTGAACTAACAATTCCTTGATGGTTTGATGATGGAGACGACACTCTCGCTGGTCCAAGACTTCTTATGGATGAAACCAAATGGAACCTTCTTCATCCAACTCAGGAAGAATGGTTTGAGTTTAACACTTAGTTCCAATCAGTTTCTTTAAGCATGAGACATGAAAAATAGGATGGAGATTATAATGAATAGGAAAAGATAACTAGTAGGTCACGAGCCCCACTCGCTTGAGAGTGATACAAGGACGATAAAATTTGGGTGCAAGTTTCTGACAGTGTTCAACTTTAAGTGAAGTCTACTTGTAAGGTTGGAGATGAATAAACACTTGGTCCCCTACAATGAATTGATTGTTTGGGATGACCTTGATATGCTTGTTTCTTCATGCGATTATAAGCCATGACCAAATTTTCTTTGAGGGTATGGAGAATGGTTGCTCATATTGTAAGGTTGTTGTCAACCTCCTAAACCTTGGAGACACCTGGCATGTAGGAGACAACCGACAATGGATTTTTCCCATATACTGATTCAAAAGGAGTCATGCGAGTGGAAATATGGTAAGATGTATTGTACCACCATTCAACTGGGGGTAACCACTAAGCCCACTAATTTTTTCTATCAGATGAAAAACACCGCAAATATGTTTCCAAAATCTTGTTGACAACTTCGGTCTGTCCATCATTCTGGGGATCATAGGCGGTGCTGAGATGCAATTGGGTTCCCTGGAGCCTAAACAAATCCTGCCAAAAATTACTGGTGAAAGTTGGATCTCGATCAGAGATAATAGAATTAGGCATGTCATGGAGTTTGAATATATTATCCATAAATATTTGAGCCACTTTAGATGTCGTGAAAGGGTGTAGAAGAGCACAAAAATGAGCACATTTGGAAAGATGATCTACTACCACCATGATTACTAACTTATTTCTGTATTTAAGTAAGCCAATAATGAAATCCTATCCCTCCAAATAACAGGTGGAATCAAGAGCTTTTGGAGTGTACCTGTAGCTTTGACTGTTTCATCCTTATTGCATTGAGATGTATCACATTCAACCACAAATGTGTGACTTTCATATTTCATTTAGTACCAGAAAAAAAAATGTTTGACCCGTTCATAGGTTTCGGTAAACCCAGAATGCCCAACTACGAGTGAAGCATGAAACTCAAAGAGCACTATGGATTTAAGGTTCGCCTGTTTGCTTAAATACATGTGACCTTTATAGTGAAGCTCTTCATTGTGCCAAGAGTACCCTTGAGAAGCTTGGTGATCCTATTTCAATTTTTGGATAAGGCTAGAAAGTTTGGGTCTTGCAACCATTCCCAATGAACAACCTGAAGTGAATCTGCTACGATGAATGAGAGGGAAAAGGGGGACCCTTTGTCTTCATATTTCTTTGAAAGAGCATCAACAACCACATTTTATTTTCCCTTCTTGTAGATGATTTCATAATCATATCCAAACAACGTGGTCACCCATTTTTGTTTCTTTGGTGAGGAAATTCTTTACTCCAAAAAATACTTGAAGCTAGGATGATCGTTTTAAATTTGGAAGCGGCACCCCAATAGATATGGATGCCAAATATACACTACATGCAAGATAACCAACATTTCGTTTTCATAGGTGTATTGTCCCAAATGTCGATTTGATAGTTGTTTGCTAGTAGTGAAATCCAAAGGGTGATCATCTTGCATGAAGATTGCACCAATGCCTTTCCTTGGCACATCGCATTCCAGGACAAACGTCTTGGTGAAGTCTGGTAGTTCCAGAACATGAGTGGTGCACATAACATCTTTCAAGGCTTGTAAGGATTGATCAACCATTGGAGTCCAAGTGAAAGCATTCCTTTTAAGGAGAGCAGTGAGCACAACTGCAATTTTTCCATAATTTTGAACAAACTTGCGTTAATATCATGTTAAACCCAAGAAACCACACAAGATTTTAAGAGTTTTAGGGTGAGGCCAATCCTTCATAACTTCAATTTTCTTAGGATCCACCCATACACCATCCTTTCCAACAATATGACCCAGGTATTCCACTTTAGAGGTGCCAAAAGCACATTTAGAATGTTTGAGGAAAAGTTTGTGCTGAGATAGAATATGTAGAACTTGATCCACATGGGTGAGATGGGCTTGCCAAGTTTGACTATAGATGAGAATATCATCAAATAAAACTAAGACAAAATGACGGAAGAAAGGATGGAAGACAGGATTCATGAGACTTTGAAAAGTGGAGGGGCATTACACAGTCCAAAGGGAATGACCAAGAGCTCATAGTGACCCTTGTGACTTCTAAAGGCAATCTTGGGGATGTCTTCCACTTTCATACTTATTTGGTGGTATCTAGAATGAAGATCAAGTTTGGTAAAGTATTGAGCACCATTGAATTCATCCAAAAGGTCATCATTGACATGAATGGGAAATTTGTCTTTTATTGTGGGTTTGTTGAGGGCTCGAAAATCAAGACACATGCGCCAAGTGAATTCTTTCTTGAGTACCATGACTATCAGAGAGGAATAGGGGTTGGCACTAGGATGGATAATACCTGCCTCTAGTAACTCTTGAACAATTTTCTCAATTTCATTTTTTTGGGCAAAGGGATGACGATAAGGGCGAATATTGGGAGGAAGACTGTTTGGGACTAGAGGAATGGAATCATTATGGATGTTGTGGGAAGGGGTAAGTCCACGGTGCACAAAGGGAGTCTCAATGGCGTAAATGGAATGGAGTTGGGAAATAATGCCAGAATGACCTTTTTTGAGAAGCTTTTCCATTCGATGGGAACTGATGATCTCAAGTGAGCCTGTGGTGATGCCTTATAACTTATATTGTTGTCCCTCCTATTGTAATTTCATGATTAGGTCCTTACAATCCATGAGGATGGGGCCAAGAGTGCGTAACCATTCAACACTGAGCACAATGTCACAATTACCCATGTCAATAGAAAACATACGAGATTTCAGGTGGTACTGACCAGTTTGTAGACACACATTTTCACAGTGCCCACCACATTTCATGGAACCACCATTGACAATCAAGATTTGAGAATTGTTGACTACACAGATATAATAATTGATTCCTCGACAATACGACGATGAATGAAATTGTGAGTGTTTCCACAGTCAATTAGGATTATGAATTTCCTATGCTTAATGTAGCCAGTGAGCTTAAGGGTTTGGGGAATGGAAAAGCCAACGAGGGTGTGCATGGAAATTAGTGGTTCAACTTCTGTTGGATCATAGGGTGGATTAGGATCATATTCTTGGGGTAGCTCTTCCATAGGTGAAAATTTTCCCTCCTCATCAACAACATCCTCAGAAATGGCCATGAAAAGATTTTGTTCCTTACGCTTCTACCCTGAAAAATATTTTCATCACAATTATAACAAAGACCCTTGAGTTGGCATTCAACCATTTTTCCTGACTTAATTTATGGACCTAGAGAGGAGTGGCATGAGGGGCAGGATTGGAAGGTTTAGGGAAAGGAATAAAATAAGGTTTTCAGTTTTGGGAAAAGATAACTTGTTGTGATTCCTTAGCATATTTAGTAGCTTCAACCCAAGCTTGGGGACGAGCCATTAGGACTTGAGCTCAGATTTCATACATGTAGAAATTCTTACTCCAACACCTAGGTACTTTGTTATCTAGTGTTTTCCTTACTGCAATCATATTAGCAGGACACAAAACAATAATACACTACTGAAATATTCAACTCAATATCATGTGGTGGAAGCATAAACAAGGAAACCAAATCAAGCACACATGAACACTAGAATTTTTGGGTAAATACCCCTGGAAAAACCCTTGAGGGAAAACCAGTGATGAGAATGAGAATGATTTTATTATGCTAAAATCAAGGCTTCTGTAATAGGGATAATGGTCCAATGAGAGAAATACAATTGTAGACTAACCTGACAAGGGATGACTTGTTGTACAATCAATTCTGGCATGCTTTTCTAGGCATCCACAATTGTCTTTTCAGTGGATCGCGGATATCCACAACTTTCCCCACTGGGACCCACAAATGTTCACGACTGAATCATCTGTGACCTGCGGATGTGTATGGAAAACCTATATGGAAGTCTTTGTACACTCCAACACTCTTCTATGGCTTCCTTCTACTAAAAACCACCCACATATGCCTCTATTCTCTCTTCTCCTTGACCTGTATGATCTCTATATGAATGTCTTTCTTCACTTATCCAAGATCTTGAACCATAGTCCTTTGTGATCCAATACTCTCTTTTGACTCACTCAACACCTGTCAAGTCAAGTCAAGTGTAATCTTGTGTCCTCTTGAATCATTATCCTTCATGATCCAAGCACTCGAGCAAGGGTCCTTCTCTACTCTTGAGTGTGACCTTGGAGACTCCACACTAGAAAAGGTCCTCCTTTTCTATCTGTGTGATCTGTGACTTCCTCCTTCTCCTAGCCTTACTTTTATAATCACAACTTACAATTTGTTTCTAATCTAAAAAATGATCTATGGCTGAGATTACTCCTCCCATTTAATTTTAGATTTAGATTACATGCTGCATGCTAAGTACTTTTAGCATGTCTCATAAATAACTCAATTAACTAATTACATAATTAGTTAATAAAATCAATTTACTTTAATAATTCCTTTAACTAAAGTAAATTCAAGAGTAGAAGGCTTTGGACGATTTCCACACGTCTAGAAACGTATACCTGTGCGGAAATAATTGCCTGATGCTACCACTAACATTAACACTCCCTCTTAGTGAGGAAGGTATTAAGCACCACTCCAAGTCTGTCTCTGAAGAATACAAACTTCCCTTTATCCAAGGGCTTGGTCATAATAACTGCAACCTGCTCATCTGTGGAAATATACTGCAGCTTCATTGTTCCTTTATGGATCCTATCCAGAATCAAGTGATATATGATCTCAATATGCTTGGACCTATCATGGAATACTAGATTCTCAGAGAGTTTGATACAACTTTGATTATCATAGTGTATCATCGTAGGCTCCAACTCCTGACCAAATAAGCCTGTAAGCAATTTGTGAAGCCAAATGGCTTCATAGCTAGCCTCACTTACTACCATATACTCTGCCTCTACTAAACTGAGTGCCATAGAATTTTGGTTCCTACTGAACCAAGTGATCATTGTTGATCCAAATATGAAGCAACACCCCGAGGTGCTCTGTCTTTATACTACACTTCTTTCCCAATCCGAGTTTGTATATCCTTGCAACTCTACTCCATCTTCTCTAAGATATTTCAATCCATGCTCCATTGTACCTATCAAGTACCTGAGCACATGCTTTGTTGCGATCCAATGCACCCTGCAATAAGCTCCTCTGCACCTGTGAGAAATAAATCATTAAAGTACATAACTAAGATGAGAGGATCCTCTCCAAAGTATGAAGTACAAGTTAGGATCTGCCTCACTCTTGGTAAATCCCATACTCTGCAAGTATCCATCGATCCTAGAATACCACGTCTTGGGTGCTTGTATGAGTCCGTACAAGGATTTCTTAGGCCTACACACATGAGACTCCCTCCCATGTACCTCAAAGCCCTGAGGTTTCTCTATGTATACTTCCTCCTCAATGATCCCGTTCAAGAACGTTGTTTTCATATCCATTTGATGTATCCTCCACTTCATAACTGAAGCAATAGAAATAACAACTCAAATAGAAGCATACCTGGAGACTGGAGAAAATGTCTCCTCTATAGATTTTAACCTTGTACAATATTTACTACAAACAGATTTTCAGTAAAAGAATAGAAAATATACAATGGAAAATACAAACATTACACAGAGATTTTTCCCCTGGAAACCCAAATTGGGAAAACCAACATTTTCTATATTCATTCATAGTGATACATTGTTTACAATACAATATACATATAGGAGTCAGCAACATCCAAAACCCTAACCCATTGACCTGGATTAGTTAACAACCCTAATTCCTTAACCGAAAATAGAAAATCATCGGTAAAAACCATGTGCTGAAAAATTGCCCAACAATGGACACAAAAATCGAGACAACACAAAAAATTAGGCAAAAATGTGACACATTTTCCGAGGAAAAAAAATTTCTCTGTGGCGTTGCCCCTGAACCCCCACATGGGGGGATTTCACCCCCCCTCAAACCCCCTTGCACGCTCGGTGCAACAAAAACATTATTACTCGTGCAAAGAATATAACACATACCCAACATTATCCCACTTGTTGCTTTCTTTGCATACAGGGGGTTATAGGATTACATAGTCAACAATCTAGGGCAACAATGCCCATGGATCTTCTACACCAAGAGAACTTTTTAGTGCTCATAGATTTTGTTAATGAATCTGCAACATTCTTGAAAGTGTCGACCTTCATCATCAACACTTTCTTTTCTTCAACCATGTCTCTCACAAAGTGATATTGAATATTAATATTCTTTGTCTTTGAATGATAAGTCGGGTTCTTCGCCATAAAAATTGCACTATGACTATCACAATTTATTGTTGTTGATCTAAAATAGATGCTTAGCAATTTGCACTATGACTTCAATTTTATCAAGATCTTTTCTGACGATGCATGTGAGTATATAAGCAACAAAAAACTTAAGTAATGAAGAGAAATAGCAAATAACATAAAGAAGCAAACCATCAACAGATTGAACAACATAAGTTGATAACGGAGTTCGAAAAAATTCGCCGACGTCTCCAGGCCTTTATCTTCAGTGAGGGAGGCTTCTCTATTCAAAATTCAATGCTTAAAATCTACATCAAAATTACATCATATAGGTCTATGGCTGACTCAAATATAATCTGCTCTGTCTTAGGAACCTAACGCAACAAACGACACTGAAAAAGGTGGAGTACAACTTCCGAAAAATGACTCCAAAGCTCAGCTACTCTCCACTGCACAAGACAACTGACCTTTGCAAATTCTTCTTCAACTTGCTCCCAAGCTACTTGCTTCCCCCTTACTTCACAATGGATTGGTTTATATAGCCATGAGGTAGAGGGATTAAATCCCAACAACCCACCTCTCGTGGCACTCAAATTGGGCCAATATCCACCAAGATATGGCCAAAATCTTCAAAACTGCCCAAAAAATCATCAAAAATCACTATTATATAGTGATAATACCCACTTTGCATAAATAAAGGGCTAAGCCCCTTTTCCTGGGTGCACGCCTACTCTGCGTGGTCACATGGCTCATATGGCCAAGCGCCAACCCCCAAGGGGATACACACTGGCCTCTTCCCCGCAACTCTTGGTCGTATGGCGCTTTGGGTGGAACCATGGTCTAACCTCCATGCTAACAATTAACCAAACCCCTAGGTCATATGTAATATCCCAAACGATTGGGGCTAGTCCCCAACACATCCGCTCTAACAGAATAACCGGTCGGGTCACATGGATTTGGACTGGAACCAAGGGCTATCCCCAACCCCAAGTTTTTCACGTGCCAACTATTAGGAACTGGTTCTATGTTGTGGTCTCGTGGATAGTGTTGGGGCTGGGGGCTAGGCCCAACCCTAATTTCCGTTGACTGGCCCACCGTTGCAACACAAATATTCATTTGGTGGTATGGTTAACAAGAACTAACTGTGGGTGAGCTGGCTAGCCTGACCCTACTAAGCCATATCTCGGTGGGAGGTCTCTGGTTCGAAACTCATAGAGTTCAACCAAAATTTTGCCAACAACCAAAATAGCCAATACCTAGGTGCCACATGGTAGCCCATGTTTGGGCCATGTGGCACCATGCCATTTGTCGATGCCTATGCCACGTGTCAAATGTTAAATGGTCCAACTATTTTCCCTATCACCATCCACTTGCCCAGTAACTATCTCCCACGTGTTTTCATATGACATGCCATGTGTTGTTGTACAAACGTGCCATGTTTCACTGTACAAACATGCCACGTGTCACCCTTGCAGTGGTGATATGTGTCACTTCCCTGTTGGTCCACTTGTACCTGCCACGTCATCAGTCCGTACACCGAGTCAGCCTACCATGTCAGCTGTACAAAACCTGCCACTTCTGCGCCAACTGTGTTGCCACGTCAATTGTATGGTTGTACGACTTGTATAGTCAGCTGCCACGTGGCACTGTATGGACTGTACAATCAACATTTTTTTTGCATGTTTGGAAAAACGAAAAGATCACCATAACTTAAGCATACGACATCTGTTTGAGCCCGTTCAAGTTGCGTTGGGTTCATATCGACGAGGCCTACACACACGTATTTTTTGAAGCCATTATGAGAACTTTAATTTTTAGGCCTTTCTGAGCCCCATCAAGATCCTAGATCCAATTATGGATTACACCTTCCCACTAAATACCTTTTGGTCCTCCAAAAGGGTATTACATCAATTGACTACATCCTTACATCAATCGACTAACAACAAACAACCTAGATTGAACAAAAATATTAACTAAACCCAATAAGTGATTTCATAAATCAAATCACTTTTATTACATCAATGAGACTGACACTGACTCGATTTACATATACGGCATAAAATATACCCAGTTCCAAGCAGATGACCCATCTCTTACCAATGGAGTTTCACGGTCTTTCCTCTGTTTCTCTGCAGGAGCCTTCTTCTTCTCTTCTACAACATCCTTCTTATGCTCTGGCCCTTCAGGCTTTATGGAGTGTCTCAACCCTGGATGTAGTTTCCAACAACTATCTTCACAATTTCCATTCCTCTGACAATGTGAGTAAGTGTTTCGTGCTCGAATGAATTCGATGAAGCCTTTCCCTAATTGAGCTGAATCCCCATTGGATTTCTCTGAATCTTGTCTCAGTTGCGCTAAATTTGCATGTAGATTCTTTTTGATCTGCAGTGTTGCATCATCTTGTCTTGGCGTACTCCTTGTTGCCATGATTTTTTTTCTGTATACCTTTTTCTTCCAACATATTGCAACACAATGGCTATGACTGCCACAAAATGTGCATGGAATTGTTCTTCTGATAAGTTCCATGACCTTAGCATGTTCATCATTAAAGGTGGGCGAAGGAGATTTATACCTTTCAACCTTTTTACCTTTCTTTCGTGACTCATTGTTTGCGTCACTGCTGGCTCGAGCCGCTTATTTTCCTTGACGAGTTCGAAACCATTATGGTGTCAGCTCTAGATGTCGCTCCCAACAATGATCAACATTATGTCCGAACTTCCGACAATGTGTACAACAAACCACTGGATTGTTGTCATCAGTAGATTCTCATGTGTAACCCAATCCTTCATGGAGTGGTCGTTCTCGTACCTCAATCGGCTTAGCTCTGCCTTGGCCATACTTCCCAAGACCTTGTCCTTTCCTGTATCCAAACTTGGATAACATTTTCATACCAATTCCTTTGGTATGAATTTCAAATGCGGCAATATCTTGATTGTCTGACTCCTCTTCTTGATCAACTACAAGAGAAACTGGAGTATAATGAATACTTTTCGTTGGCGAGGAAAATGTGCCAATGGCCTCTCCTACTGACTGCTCCTCAACCAGAGTAGCAGAAGTATATGAATCCTCCTCATCGGATTGCCTATGGAATGGATGAATTCCATCATCCTTGACAGGACTCAGGATTCCAACAGAAGGACTTCTTCCAACTGGCCTTTCTTCTGTTGCTAACATCATTGTTCGCAACCTTTCCCTATATTCCTCAAGGATTTGCACCAATCTTCGCAGCTCAACATTTTCTCGTTGAATTTGTTGATTGATCTCCTCGAGTTCTTGGAGTCTGGATCTCTTCAATCTTTTCCCCATGCTTATTCACAATTCGTGCAATAGTCAATCTGCTGTGATACCACTTGATCTAAAATCGGTGCTTAGCAATTTGCATTATGACTTCAATTTTATCAAGACCTTTTCTGACGATGCATGTGAACATATAAGCGACAAAAAGCTTAAGTAATGAAGAGAAATAGTAGATAACACAAAGAAACATATCATCAACAGATTGAACAACAAAAGTTGATAACGGAGTTCGGAAAATTCACCTACGTCTCCGAGCCTTTGTCTTCAGTGAGGGAGGCTTCTCTATTCAAAATTCAATGCTTAAACTATGAATCAAAATTACATCATATAGGTCTCTAACTGACTAAGCTATAATCTGTTCTGTCTCAGGAACCTGACGCAACAGACGACACTGAAAAAGGTGGACTACAACTCCCCAAAAATGCCTCCAAAGCTCAACTACTCTCCACTGCACAAGACGTCTTGGCCTTTGCAAATTCTTCTTCAACTTGCCCCCAAGCTGCTTGCTTCCCTCTTTCTTCACAATGGCTTGGTTTATATAGCCATGAAGTAGAGGGATCAAGTCCCAACAACCCACCACTTGTGGCACTCAAATTGGGCCAATATTCACAGAGATATGGCCAAAATCTTCAAAACTGCCCAAAAAAAATCAAAAATCACTATTATATAGTGATAATACCCACTTTGATAAATAAAGGGCTAAGACCCTTTTCTTGGGCGTGCACCCCTCTACGTTGTCACATGGCTCATATGGCCAAGCGCTAGCCCCCTAGGGGCTACACACTGGCCTCTTCCCGCAACTCTTGGTTGTATGGAGCTTTGCGTGGAACCATGGTCTGACCTTTGTGCTAGCAATTAAGCAAACCCCCGGGTCATATGCAATATCCTGCACCAAGGCCAGTTCCCAACACATCCGCTCTAACAGAATAATCGACTGGGTCACATGGAGTTGAACCAGAACCAAGGGCTATCGCCAACCCCAAGTTTTTCGCGCGCAAACTAGTAGGAAATGGTTATATGTTTTGGTCTCGTGGATAGTGTCGGGGCTGGGGGCTAGTCCGAGCCCTGATTTCCACCGACGGGCCCACAGTTTTAACATAAATATTCATTTTGTGGTATGGTTAACAATAACTAATTGTGGGTGGGATGACTAGCCTGACCCTGCCAAGACATAGCTCGATGGGAGGTCTCCGGTTCGAAACTCATAGAGTTCAACCAAAATTTTGCCAACAACCAAAATAACCAATATTTGGGTGCCACGTGGCAGCCCATATTTGGGCCACGTGGAACCACGCCATTCACCGATGCTTATGCCATGTGTCAAATGCTAAATGGTCCAACTGTCTGCCCTGTCACGATCCACTTTCCCAGTAACTGTCTGACACGTGTTGCCATACAACAAGCTACATGTCACTGTACGAACGTGCCACGTGTCACCGTATGAACATGCCATGTGTCACCCTTGTAGTTGTGACACGTGTCACTTCCCTATTGGTCCACCTGTACCTACCACATCATCAGTCCGTACGCCCAGTCAACCTACCACCTCAGCTGTACGAAACTTACCACGTCTGCGCAAACTGTGCTGCAACGTTAGTTGTAAGGCCTATATAGTCAGATGCCATGTGGCACTGTACAGACTGCATAGTGAGCATTTTTTTGCCTGTTTGGCAAAACAGACCGATCACCATAAATTAAGCATATGACGTTTGTTTGAGTCCATTCAAGTTGCGTTGGGTTCGTATCGACGAGGCCTACACACACATCCATTTTGAAGCCATTTTGAGAACTTTGTTTTTTAGGCCTTTCTAAGCCCCATCAATCTCCCGCATCCAATTCTTGATCAGTTGTACCAACCCAATACCTGAACACAATCTTTTTAACCATACTACTTCCTTACTTGCATGGGTAGCTGCAATGTATTCAACTTCTATAGTTAAAAGTGCCACTACACCCTATCTTTTGTTCATCCAACTTATTGCTCCTCCAAATAGGTTAAACACATACCCACTTGTAGATCTCCATCCCAGTCTGCATCCACAAAGACATGTATATCCACCACTCTGTCCAATCCTGGTCTTCCTTGGTTGCATAATCCATAGCTAGTAGTGCCACACAAATACCTGAAAACCCTTTTTACTATTGTCCAATGCTCCTTCCCTGGTTTTGACATATACCTGCTCAAAACTCCCACTGCATGTGCAATGTCTGGTCTAGTGCAGACCATTGCATAGATCAAACTGCCAACTGCACTCGCATATGGAACATGAGACATGTCCTCCTCCTCCTCTTCATGTGTCGTGGGACACTTATCCACATATAAATTTACACCAACAAGAATAGGACCTTGACTGGCTTACATTCCTGCATATTAAACCTCTGCAATATTGTCTCGAAATATTTTCTATGATTTAACTAGAGTTTCCTCTTTTTTCCTATCTCTTTTAATTTCCATATCCAAAATGAAATTTGAAGCACCGATATCCTTCATGTCAAATTTAGAGGACAATTGAGTTTTCACATCCTGGATAATCTCCTTATTGTTTCCTATCAACAACATTTCATCCACATACAAGACCAAATAAATAAAATGATCACCAATTAATTTAAAATACACACATTGATCCTCTTTGCTTCTTGTGAATCCAAGTCCGAGCATATAAGTATCAAATTTTTGATACCACATCCTTGGTGATTGTTTTAAACCATACAGGGGATTTTTCAACTTGCATACCATCTCCTTGTTTCCCTTCACAACATAACCTTCTGGTTGCTTCATATAGATTTATTCTTCTAGATCCCTATGTAGGAATGTTTTCTTCACATCCATCTGTTCTATTTCAAAATCAAATGCAACAACAACAGATAACATAAATCTTATAGAGGTTAACTTCGCAACATGAGAAAAAATCTCACCAAAATCAATTCCCTCAACCCGGGAATAAACCTTTGCTACTAACCGAGCTTTGTATTTCTCAACTTTTCCTTTTGCATTCAAATTATTTTTAAATACTCATTTGCTACCAATGGGCTTTCTTCCAGTCGGAAACTCCACTAGATCCCAAGCCTCATTCTTATCCAAGGCTAGCATTTCTTCATCCATGGCATTTTTCTAGAGATTTCCATCCTTTGAATCCACTGCCTCCCTAATAGTTCCAGGATCATCATCAGTAATAGACAAAGCAAAATTTGAATGGAAATCAGATGGAGTATATGTTTCCAGTAGCCTTCTTTCTCAAACCGATCTCCTTAATACTGGAGGATGAGGATCTTCTTCTTCTGATTCTTGTTCTTCTGTAGAGTCTGATTCTTCATCCTTTAAATCAAACTCTATTTTCTTTGGTTCTTCCTTACTTGGTAGGACTTCCTGTTTAACAACATCCTTCATTTCTCTAAATTACACAACTCGGCTATACACTACCTTCTTAGTTTCTAGGTTCCAAAGCTTATAACCTTTGAGACCATCTTAATATCCAATAAAGATACACTTTTCCACTTTCTTATCTAGCGTACTCTTGTTGTCCTTTGGAACATGAACATATGCAACACAACCAAATACCTTGAGATGTGTGAGAGAAGGTTTCTTACCAGTTCATACCTCTTGTGGAGTCTTTTCATCCAACATTGATGAGGGTGATCTATTGACCAGGAACATGCAATACCCACTGCCTCTGCCCATAAATATTTCCCTAACCCACCACCACTGAGTAAGCACCTTGATTTTTCCATCAGCATCCTTTTCATCCTTTCTGCAGCTCCATTCTACTGAGGTGTATATGGAGTAGTCTTCTGCCTTTCTATACTGCACTTCTTACAGAATTCTTCAAATTCATTCCCGCAGAACTCTCTGCCATTATCTATCCTGAACACCTTAATTATTTTCTCTCTTTAATTCTCAACAAGAGCCTTAAACTCTTTAAACCTTTCAAAGACTTCAGATTTATTCCTAAGGAAATATATCCAAGTATTCATCGTGAAGTCATCTATAAATGAGACATAGTACACATATTTTCCCAATGATGGGACCACACAGGTCCAAAAACATCACTGTGAACTAGTTGTAAAATTCCTTCTACCCTCGTTGCACCAAAGTAGAATCTTACCCGATTCTGCTTCCCATATACACAATGTTCACATAAATCAAAATCTAGATAACAATTAGACATACCTTCAACCATACCTTTACCATGTAGTAGTCAAAGACCCTTCTCTCTGATATGCCCCAGTTCTTGATGCCACATCATAACCTTTTCTCCAGAGACTGTAGGATTTATTTCTTCTTCAACTCCAATATGAGGAACAATGGAACTATTACACCCATCACTAATAGTGCTTCCTTGCAGCTTATACAAAGTTCCAAACCGAACTCCCTTCAACAACACCATTGCTCCTTGAACCATCCTGCAAGTTTCCTTCTCAAATATTGTTTTACCCCTGCATAAGCCTTTTGGCTTACAGAAATCAAATTTCTGGCCAAACCTGGGATGTGCAGAACACCAGGCAGTGTTCTAATCCATCCATCTATGAGCCTCAACTTGACTTTTCCTCGTCCTATGATTCCGGTTGTCTAATCTTCACCTAGGAAAACATTACCTCCATCATACATTTCATATTCATAGAACCACTCCCTATGGGGAGTCATATGAAAGGATGTACATGAGTCAACCAACCATGCCTCATGATATTCATGTGTGCTTGAAGAAGCCAAGTACACATCCCCTCCTTCTTCCTTGGAGGTATTTTCTTCTGTAGAAGGAGACTCTTCAGATCCCTTCTTTTTCCAAACTTTGGATCTACATTGCTTCTTGTAGTGCCCTTCTTTTCCACATCACCAACATACCTTTAAAAACTCTCTGGGATATTTAGATCTACCCTTATACTTAGATCTCCCACTTGAGAAATTAGATCTATTTCTTTCCTAGGAGCGTCCTCTTGCAAATAATGCATATGTTCTTTGTCCTTCCATATTCTTCTGTCTCATCTCCTCTGACAACAAGGATGAGACCACTTCATCAAACTTCAAGGTAGTTGTATTACTACCTATGGCCACAACCAGATTATCCCACGAGTCTGGTAAAGAACATAGTAAATTGATACACTTATCTTCATCTGAAATTTTAATCTCAACAGATACTAACTAACTTACCACAGTATTGAAGGCGTTCAAATGCTCTGCCACCGAGTCTCCATCTCTCATCATCAGTTTATAAAACTTATTTCTCAGGAATAGTTTATTTACTAGGGACTTAGATTGATACAACTTCCCCAACTTATCCCATAAATCCTTGGTTGTAGGTTCCTCTGACACATTTAGTAATACTAAATCTGAGCGACACAGTCGGATTGTGCTCTTCACCTTCCAATCCAACATTTTCCAGTCATTTGCTGAAGTTCTTGTAGGTGCAGTACCTGGATCTACCATGATTCATTGATCTCTTTCCACCAACATACCTTCCATCTTGAGCTTCCACAACTCAAAAATTTTCCCATTAAACTTCTCAACCTCCATTTTTGAATTGCTCACCATTTCTTTTCACCTAAAAAATCAATACCATAGATCTCCCACTGTAACAAGGCTTATTACAGTCATGAGCCAAACCCTTAACCACAAAGGTGTCCCCCTGAAGCCAAAAAATCTCTGATACTAAATGTAGATCTTAACCTTATACAATATTTACTGCAAACAGATTTTTAGTAAAAGAATAGAAAAGATACAATGGCAAATACAAACATTACACAAAGATTTTTCCCCTGGAACCCAAACTGGGAAAACCAACATATTCTATATTCATTCATAGTGATACATTGTTTACAATACAATATACATAGGGGCCAACGACATCCAAAACCCTAACCCAATGACCTAGATTAGTCAACAACCCTAATTCCTTAACCAAAAATAGAAAACCATCAACAAAAACAATGTGCCAAAAAACCACCCAACAATGGACAGGAAAATCGAGGCAACAAGAAAAATGAGGCAAAAATCCTACACTACTACTCATACAAAGAATATAACACATACCCAACATCTTCATAGTCCACTCCCTCTTTATGTTATAACCCTCTTGCCAAAAACCTCGCCTTGAACTTCTCTATGCTACCATATGCAACATGTTTGATTTTGTAGAGCTACCTGGAACTCACAACTAATTTCCCCTCTAGTATCGACACTATGTACCAAACATCATTCCTCATAATAGAGGTGTAATCCTCTATCATGGCATCCCACCATACCTACTGATCAACTACTTCTTCAAAACTGGAAGGCTCAACATCAACGATGCTACTCATAAGCGCCATATAGTTTGAAAACTTCTTCAGAGGCATGCGCTCTTTGACCACACTCCTAGCAGCCTCACCAACATCCCTCAATGTCTATACTATCCACCTTGGTCTCCTAATAGGGATCCACCTGAATTCTAGACTGTTAATTGTTTCTCATCCTCAGAGCTTGCCTCTCCTTGTCCTCTATCACTGCCGATGACTCCTGGGTACTCCTAGATGTTAAGGTCTCCTTGAACTTCACATCTATGCTCACAACTTTCTTCCTCTATGATGGAATGAAGATCCTATAAGCCTTTGAGGTCTCATTGTACCCCACAAATATATCCTTTTGTCCTGAAGGCTCTAGTTTCGTCCTCTTCTCCATTGGAACGTGGATGTAAACCGGATAACCAAAGATCCCAAAATGTCCTATCTCTGGATCACCCCTGAGAATGCCTCCTCCAGAGTCTTGTCCCCCAATATCCTGTGAGGAATCCTGTTCTGCACATATACCATTGTATTACATGCATCAACCCACAAAAACATGTTCAACTCCTAATCATGTATCATATCCTTGGAATAACCAGTGATGGACCGATTCTTTTTCTCTACAACCCCATTCTGTTGAGGGTTGTATGAGGCTATCAGATCCTTCTTGATCCCTGCCTCCTTGTAGAAATCCTTGAAGTCATTGGAGGTGTACTCTCCCCCGTTATCTGACCTCAAGACCTTAATATTCATCCCTGTCTTTTTCTCTACTTGAGCCTTGAACTCTCTAAACCGACGGAAGACCTCATCCTTGGTCTTCATAAATAAGATCTATGTTTTCTTAGAAAAATCATCAATAAACATCCCATAGTATGATGAACCCTATAATGATGCTACCGACATTGACCCACTCACATTTGAAGGGATAAGATCCAATACCCCCTTTGACCTACTCTTGCTAGTTGGAAACATAACCTTGACATTCTTGCCAAGTGCACACCCTCTACACAGTCCCTCCTGGTCAATATTAAACTCTGGAAGATCTATAACAATCTCCCTCAGAATCGACAATTCCCTATAGTGTAGGTGTCCCAACCTCCTGTGCCACAAATCACATAGGTTGTCATTGTTGTGTACCAAATCCTGAACAATATTTCCTTGCAACCTGTGTAAAGTTCCCTCTCTAACCCCAATGACCACTGCATTGTCCAGGCTATATTTCTCTAGACATATGAGTACCTTCCCTCCCTGAAAATTGACGAAAAAATCCCTGTCCTCCATAGATGAGACTAAAATAAATTTTTTCTTCAAACCTAGTATGTAAAGCACATCATGGGCATCTAAAGAACCTCTTGACTCAAGCTGAAACATAATTGTTTTGTCTCCCTTCACTGCATACCTGGCATCACCACCTAGATCCACATGAACCTTTCATTCCTTCTCTATTAGACTGCTAAATATCTCCCATGCCTATGTCATATGAAGAGATGCACCACTATCCAATAACTAAGCACTCCTTGTTGTAGTGCTAGTAGAAAGGCAAGAAATCATTAATTAATCCTTCTCAAACTTTGTTGCAAACTCATCAAGCCGCGTCTCTGCTGATGTTGTTGTATGCGCCTTTTCATTACCCTTCTTCTTCTTCTCCGGACACTAATATGCATAATTCCCATTCTTTTGACATGAGAAGCACTTGATTTTACTCAAGTCCTTCTTCTTCCCTGGATGTGATGATCCTCCATCACTGTTTCCCTTCTTCCTATAACTCTTTCCTTTGACCTTTCTTGTCTTTCTGACAAGGGCCAAGTTTTCTTCACTATGTCCATGCTTGCTTCCTTTAGAATCTTTTGAAGTCTCTTCCTGGATGAAATCATCCCAAAGTCTGCCAATATGGGATATTGTATCGAGCACAAACTCCTTTGAAAAATAGTTCCCATGACTTGGGAAGTCCATTTAGTGCCATGTTCATGAGCTATGCATCCTTTGTTTTCTCCCCTATGGATGCAAGTTCATCACACACCTATGTGATCCTCATGAAGTAGCTGGTAACCTTATCTGATCTAGACATCTGAACTGATCTGAGTTTATTCCTTAAGATCATCTTCCTATTCATGTTCTTTCTTTGGAATAAGCTTACCAAGGCATCAAACATCTCTTTGGCCATCGTCTTCTCATTTATGTGAGGGATTAGATGATCCTTCACAAAATCTAGGAGGATTCTTTCTGCTTTGATCTCCTCCTTGTCGTGAGCATCCAAAGATGCCATATCTATCGTTGGAGTAACTACTTTATCCATTAACTCCCAAAGGGCATACTCCTTCAATGCCAAAGTAACTCTTGCTTTCCAACATAGGAAGTTGGATGCTCCATCCAATTTGTCTTCAACTCTCAACGATGATGTTGTCATCCCTAAGACCTGATAAAATGCCCAATAAATAACTCGTTCACGGAAAATTGTTCATGTACTAATCTAACTTCCCTTGAGAGCATGAGCTCTAATACCATGTAGAAATTCTTACTCCAACACCTAGGTACTTTTTTATCTAGTGATTTCCTTACCGCAATCATATTAGCATCTCACAAAAAAATAATACACTATTTAAATATTCAACTCAATATCATGCAGCCGAACCATAATCAAGGAACCAAATCAAGCACACACGAACACCACAATTTTTGGGTAAATACCCCTAGAAAAACCTCTGAGGGAAAATGAGTGTTGAGAATGATTTTATTATGCTAAAATTAAGGCTCCCGTAACAGGAATAATGGCCCACTGAGAGAAATGAAACTGCACACTAACTTAACAAGGGCCAATCTGCTATACAATCAATTTTGGCACACTTTTCTAGGCATCCACGACTTTCTTTTCAGTGACTTGAGAATATCCGTGAATTTTCCCACTATGAACTGTGGATGTGTACGAAAAACCTGTACGAAAAGCTCCGTATGCTCCAACACTCTCATGTGGCTTCCTTCTGCTGAAACCCACCTGCATATGCCTATGTTCTCTCCTCTCCTTGACCTGCATAATCTCTAGATGAAGGTCCTTCTTCACCTATCCAATATCTTGAACCACAATCCTTTGTGATCCAATACTCTGTGTTGACTCCCTCAACACCTATCAAGTCAAGTCAAGTGTAATCCTTGGTCCTCTTGAATCACCTTCCTTCGTGTTCCAAGCACTCGAGCAGAGGTCCTTCTCTACTTCTGAGTGTGACCTTGGAGACTCCACACTAACAAAGGTCCTCCTTTTCTATCTATGTGAATTATGACTTCCTCCTTCTCCTAGCCTTTCTTTTATAATCACGAGTTACAATCTATTTCTAATCTCAAAATTGATCTATGATTGAGATTACTTCTCACACTCAAATTGAGATTTTGATTACAGGCTGCATGCTAAGTACTTTTAGCATGTCTCATAAATAAATCAATAAACTAATTGCATAATTAATTAATAATTTTTTTTTTACTTTAATAACTCCTTTAACTAAAGTAAATTCAAGAGTAGAAGGCTATGGACAATTTACACATGTCTAGACACATAGACCTATGTGGAAATACATGTTTGATGTTACCACTAACATAACCATTCCTTTAGGAAACTGATAAAGCATTCCATGAAGAAACCATTAGACATGCCCTCCATTCTAAAATCCAAATGCTCAAAGCCGACGATAAATTCTTCAACTGTGCCTGACTATACTTGTTCAAATGACCGAAATGGTGGGTGTCGATGTCAAAGTGTTCATAAAGTTCGGACACAAACTATGTCGAAGAAACATACCCTTGGCATGCATTTTTTCACCATTTCTACCACTACCAATGTTTAGGATCCATATAGAGGACACCGTAATGAACTTTGACCATTTCATTAGTAATGCCATGCAAGGATAAATATTTTTCCATTTGTGTGACCTAGCGTGTGGGATCCGAGACATCAAATTTGTTCACCTCGACTATGGGGAGATGTAGTTCTCGTTGAGGTTGATGGGAAGGAAAGGTTTGGTAGTTGGCAGAGTTGACATCTTCATGGTGGTAAGGTTTTTCATAGGAGGTAGGGCCTTCGAATTGACTCATGAAGTGGTTCATCTTGGTCGAGAGGGATTTTATGGACTGTTGCACCCCTTGTAGATTAGTTTTGAGGTAGCAATATCGAATTTGAGGGTAGCATTATCAAAGTTGAGGGTAGCAATATTGGAATTGATTTCTTGGATGGATTTCTTGTTTTGTTCATTGTTGGTGAGCAATTTGTTGAGTTATTGATTGTGGGTGAGAGCCATTTAGGGACACAAAAATTGGGTGGGTGGGTCCACACATAATATTTTTTACAAATAGGGGGTATCATGATGAATAGGGCGAAGAGAGGAATCCAATGGGATAACTAACAAATAAGAGTGTCGAGAAGGGTGGATGGGTCCACAAAAAAAGATACTAACAAGTGATAGGTACCACTGCGATGAGGGAGAAGATAGGAGTCCAATGGGGTAGGTACCAAATAAGGGTGTTGGAGGTACCACTATACTCAGGAAAAAGTTGTCTAGGATTTTCGCAACTAGAATGCAGGAGGTGTAACATATAAGTTTGTCAAGGGGTGTTTTTTTCCCTTAGGAAATGACACCATGGTGAAGTGATGCGCGGAAGGGGGATAAAAACCCATTTTTTCCTTTTATTGTTAGTATAGTGCGTGGCCACGTTGTGCTAAGAGGAACGTACATCTGGGTGACTAAGATCTATGCGCTCAGATCTACGATGCATGATCCATATCAGAGCCCCCTCGACATTCTACCTTTAGCGTGGGGGGGTCCAAGTTGGTGGTTTCTAGCACGGGCCCCGCATTATCATGGAGCCTCCTCATTAAATTAGACCCCCCGCCACTCAATCCCACTTACCGCCTACCCCCCCTCCGAGTAAACCTCTTACCACCTCCGCTTACCACCCTCGCTCTCGCCGCCAACTATCCTCCACTCACATACCCCCCTGCACTTGTCCCCTGGCCATTGTCATATCTCCTATCACTGCCTGCCATGTGTATCCCACTCCCGCTTCATGTCACATCTCCCTTCCACCTCCGCCTCTCACTTCACGACACATGTCTCCCGTGTCACTTCCACCTATGTCACTATTGTCCCCATTGCGCCTATCACAACAACCTCTCCTCTACCTCCTTGTCACCTTACTGTGCCACATCACCTCCATCCCATGACAACTCAACACCTGCATTCTGACACCCATGCTTTCCCAATTACCTCGCCATCTCCTCTGAGTTCGCCTTCCATCTTCCCAGTCAACATCCAGCAGGGCTCAGGTGGAATATATTCAAGGGTGCGATCAACATGTTATTCATGTGCCAGGTTGACTCTTCCCACTCTAATCCCAATGAAGCAGTTAATTTAAACAAGGAAGGTGGGTGAGACATCATTTCCTTCCATAAATAGAAGGCGAGAAAGGGACAAATCATGGAAGTAGGATGTCAGTCTAGTCTGACTAGAGATCGCGTTTGACAGAAGAATGGATGGGCAGTCTGAGTAACCTCTGCATGTGCAGCCTGATAGAGAAGCTCACTAATGCAAAGCCTTGAATGCATGACATGATCGTGCCTCGGGAAATCAGAGCCAGTTTTGAGTATATGTAGGTATTTTTTCCATTTTGTTAGGGTCGATGGTTGAGCTAGGCTCTTGTATTGTAAAGTTTTAATGAAGCTTATGTTTCTTTGGTTATGTGTTGTAATTTGAGACTTCTTGTTTAATGACAACCAACCTTCTTTTCCAACTCTTTTGCCTCTGATACTGAAAGGCTTAGGCATGGATGATCCAGTCGAGTGTTGTAATCATATTGTGATGTATGTTTGATCACAATATTGTTATAGTGTTTTCAGTTTCCTGAAGTTTTGGATCCAAGAGGATCTTTTATTTGAAGCTTTTCATTCTTAGGTTCCTGGAAGACCTGATGTCCATAAATGACCCTTACATTTTCTCCTCAAGTTCTTCCTCCTGCTCACCCTTACTATAACTTACTGACTGAAGTTAAATCAAGACCTCATCTGCCTGTGCATGCCAACCTAGTTTTCTGAGTTAAAGCGATATTATCCCGAGTCTGTGCCCATTCAACCCCCTTTAAATTTATTCATTGTGACATACAAAATGATGGGTACTAGGCTTACCTCCCTTGCAATCAGGAGGTGAATTCTAGTGGTAACATTTCTGGTGTCGTTGTTGGGGAACAAATTGAAGACTTTTCCCTGAGATAGAACGACAAATAACTTCTGATTCTGAAGGTGCATCAGACATCAGAACCATTGAAGATTGCATTTTGCACCTGATGACTCCATTAAGGAAAATCCACTGTTTCAGCTGTGGCTTTCAGAAGTAGACACATGAGGTCTACTCCACAGCTGCCTCTATCAACACTTGAAGCTGACCCAGAGAAAATTATCAGAAGATGAAACACCCTTTAGGAAGGTACTTCTACTGCTGAACCAGGTGATTCTAGTAATTTTCATAATTCTTCTTTGACAAATCCAACAGTTGTTTCACATTTTCCTATTACACCATCTATTAGAGCTTCTAGAAGCTTAAATTTTGGGAGTTTTCCTACTAGTTTCCCCTCCCACAGTATCGTTTTGGAAGGATTTGATATTTTTGTTTCCCTGGGAGTTGTACCCCGGTCTAAATCGAGAACCCCTGAAGATTTTCCCACTCCGAGCTTCACTACTCCTCCTCTTGTTAGAGTGGTTTCTTTTATAGAGAGGGAAACCTCTGTTCCCTCAAGAGCAATATCTTTTTCCCCAAATCCTCTGTCATTTCTCTTTCCTCCGAGAGGCTCAGTTCCAACCTCCCCTGTTCAAGCTACATCTCCTCTTGGTTCTCCTCCATCTATCATCCCTATGGAAGGCAGTAATCCCCCTAGGAACATAATGGATGCCATAGTGGCTACAATATATGCCCCTTTGATCTTACCTCAACCAATGAATGCTCTCCCTGCTGGAGATTACCTAAAACACATGCCCAAATTCACAAGAGAAGAAGACATAACTACTGAAGAACACCTTGCTTCCTTCTACAGTTATGCATACAATCTAAATATTGAAAACGAGGACGTGTGGATGAGAGTCTTTGTCCAGATCTTTGATGGTGAGGCTAGGAAATGGTTTAGGGGATTGACCCTTGGATCCATTGTTGGGATTGAGGCTTTAGATGATGTTTTCTTGAGACAGTGGAGGGATAAAAAGGACTTTATGTATTATATCATAGAGTTCGGGTCCCTAAAGAGAAAAGAGGGAGAGTCTGTCTCTGATTTCTCCAAAAGATTCAACAAAATGTATAACAAGATTCATGCTGAGATAAAGTGTATAGAAGCCTTTGCCAAAATTACTTATGCTAGTGCTCTTGACCTTGATTTTTGCCTCTTGTTAAGAGAGAGAGATGAGCTACTTCCTTAGATCATATGCAATATGAAGCCCTGGAAGTAGAGTCCAATGTATTGGCAGTTGACAGACTTAGGAATAAAGCTGATAGAGATAGAGGAAGGGGGGATATCTGAAGCCTCAACCTCCAGTTCCTTTGCATCCCATCCTCGAGTAGATGAATTGACCAAGCTGGTAAAATCACTTTCTATAGAGATGGAGAAGATGAAATTCGAAGGGAAGCAAGGTTATAATAGTGCCCAAAATGCTGATAACAGAAGCAACTTCAGAAGACCAAATAATACCCGTCAAATAATCCCAAGAGAGTCTCGAAACAGAGATAGGGATGATCAGAAAATCAAAACCCCTCTCCAAAATAGCCTCATTGCTGATGAAGAAGGAGAGGAAGAAGAGCTTGATCCTGAAATCCATTGTCTTGGAGACACCTCCCCATTTCCCCATTTGACCCAATCTGCATACGAGGAGTCCCTCATGGACAACCAAATAAATGAGCTGAGTAAAGGGGAGAAGACCAATAGTAGTCCCAATAAATATAACCTCAGGTCTAAGAAGAAATAAGGGAAGTCTGACATCCCTGATCAGCCTTCTAGAGAATAGAAGTCTGCTAAAGATATAAAAAACAACAACAAGGAAAATAAAACACAGAACCCCTCACCAATAGCCAAAGGTCTTGCCCCAGAAGTGAGAGAAATTATGAAGCCCCCCTCCTATATTAACTTTGAGCATGAAATTCAAAAGATTAGGATCCTTTTACCCCTTTCAGAGCTGGTCAAACATGAAGATTTTAAAAGGTCCCTCTCTAAAATGTTGCAGTCTGAACGATCATGTCATTCCACAGACTTAGTAAACCTTCAAGATGAAAAACCAACATTCATATTAGGTCCTTTGACAAAATATAGAGATGATTCATCCCCTCCCTTCTATACATCTCTGAACATACATGACAAGGTGCTGCATAATTGTTTGATGGATTCAGGGGCATCTCATAATCTCATGCCCAAAACTGTCATGGATGAACTTGGATTAGAAATCACAAAGACTTATCATGATTTGTATTCTTTTGATTCAAGGAAAGTGTAGTGTCTTGGGGTCATCAAATATCTGGTTGTGACCTTGTTTCAGTTGCCCATGAAAAGTGTGGTCACGATCATCGTAGTAGTTGATGTTCCCCCCAAGTTCGGCATGCTTTTGTCAAGATATTGGATACAAATACTTGGGGGAACATTGCATATGTACCTCACATATGTTACCATTCCAGTGTTTGGGGGGGAGCATAGAAGACTATACAGAGAAGATCAGTTGGATTACATTATTAGTGATGAAGCAGACCCCACCAACCATCACATTTTTTCACTCGATACTGATTTGGGATCCAACTTGTTGCAGCTCACTAATGCCCCTGAACCCCCTCTTGAAATCAGAAAATAGTCCCTTACTCTCTGTGAAGATTCTCCTCCGATTACCTCTGTTTGGAAAATGTTCTTTGATGGACCCTCTTCTAGAGAAGGTGTTGGTGCCAGAGTGGTATTTGTTTCACCTGTTCAAGAAATTATATCTTTGTCCTACAAATTAGAATTTGAAACTACCAATAATGTGGCAGAATATGAAGCTCTTGTTTTGGGTTTGAGGACTGCAAAAGACATGGGAATTGAAGAGATATCAATGTTTGGGGATGTTGAGTTAATTGTCCATCAAATCAGAAATATTTATCAAGCCAAGCACCCTTGGCTTAGAAGTTACATAAATGAAGTGTGGGATTTAATTGACAATTTTTTCTTAGCTTTCAACATTTCATTTGTCCCAAGAGAAGAGAATGCCATGGATGATTCTCTGGCTATTTCAACAAGTAATTTTAGAGTTCCTCTACCACCTAAGCTCAGGCATGATGTAGAAGTGAAATATAGACCCTCTATACCTGACAATGTCAAGCATTGGAAAGTGTTTGAGGTTGATCTTGAAATCAAAATATTCCTGGAGACTGTGGATGAGTTTTCTGCATTACATATTGATCAAGATCCTGATTCTGAAATAAATCCTCATGATGATGTTTTGCTGAACAAAATTACTAACCATCATATTGTCCAATTGCCCAACAATCACATCCCAAAGGGACTAGTTCCTTTGGAAATACTATTTGACACAAATGATGTGGCAGTAAAGGGTAAAACTTCAGATGAGGATGTCGATGTAGCTGATTGCAATATTGGTACAAAGAAGAATCCTAAATTTGTCAAGTTGTCAAGCAACTTGTCGAGGGAGAAAAGAGCTGAGTATGCTGAGCTATTAAGAGAATTTTCTGATGTGTTTGCCTGGACCTATGAAGACCTCATAACATACGACACAAGTGTCATTGAGCATAAGATCCCATTGAAAGAGGAGGCCAAACCATTTAGGTAGAAATTAAGACAAATAAATCCTATGCTGCTTCCTATTATGGAAAGGGAGGTAAAGAAGTTGTTGGATGCCCAAATCATTGTCCCTCTAAGATATTCTGAATGGGTTGCCAACCTGGTCCTAGTAAGAAAAAAGAATGGAGAAATCAGACTGTGTGTCAATTTCAGGAACCTGAACAGAAGCTCTAAGAAGGACAATTACCCTTTGCCAAAGATGGAACACATATTGCAGAGGGTGACAGGTGCATCCAATATTTCCATGATTGATGGATTTTCTAGTTATAATCAGATCTTTGTCCTACCTGAAGACAGAGAAAATACAACCTTGACCACTGCGTGGGGCACATTCATGTATGCTAAGATGCCCTTTGGATTGATGAACACAGAGGAAACCTTTCAGCGAGCTATGGAGCTCTCCTTCATTGGAGAGAGGGATAAATTTGTAGTCATCTATTTGGATGACATAACCATATTTTTCATGTCTAATAAAGCAAATCGTCATCATCTGAGAATGGTCTTCTTAAAATGCAGGAAATTTGGTCTCTTCCTGAATCCCCAAAAGTCTCTATTTTCCATGCAGGAGGGAAAATTGTTGGGACACATAGTATCAGCTGAGGGGGTAAGAATTGATTGAAATAGAGTAGATGATCCAGGTGGATATCGGGGGGGCCACCCACCTTTTCCAAATGGCTCAAAACAGTTTTCTGGCCATTTTGGCAATTTACTATTTTTAGCAGGTTTTCACTTCCGGGGCCATTTTGAGGGCCTAAATGAAATTT
>JZKD02S0208086.1:221922-236011 GCA_000966675.3 Picea glauca
GGCATCCAAAACCCTAACCCAATGACTTGGATTAGTCCAAAACCCTAATTCCTTAACCGAAAATAGAAAACCATCGGCAAAAACCATGTGCCGAAAAACCACCTAATATCATGTGGTCCCGGAAATATGTTGTCCTGGAAATATGTCGGCCCGAAAAAAAATATTTCGGGGGCACTGCCCTTGCACCCCCTGAGGGGGGGCCTAGAGCCCCCCCCTCTAACCCCCCTGCGTGCCCGACGTAGACACTCAGACCCTCCGTCTTGTGCAAAGAATATAACACATACCCAACAGACCCTTCGAGGTTTCTAAGGTATTTCCAAATTATACTTACAGGTTGCAGAATTTGGAGGGTGAGGAAGTTTTTGGTGGCCCTGTTAATGGGCATTTTCTGAAGAAGTTTTTTGTTGGAGCCATGGATGGATTCCCATGTTATTGTAAATACCATTTTTCTTTTGCTTAACAGCTGACTCCACAACCCAACTAAGGCACTGAATCTTCTGAATTTCGTAGAGCCTCCCAGAGAGGTCTCTATCCCCCATGGAGCCTAATGTTAACACATAAGTTTGTCAAGATTTTTTTTTTCCCCTTAGGAAATGACACCATGGTGAAGTTATGTGCAGAAGGGGGATAAAAACCCACTTTTTCTTTTTTCCTAAGTATAGTGCCCGAGCACGTTGTGCTAAGAGGCATGTAGATCTGGGCGGCTGAGATCTGCATGTTCAGATCTATGGTCCATGATCCATATCATACCCCCCCGACATTCTACTTTTAACCGCCGGGGGGGGTCCAAGTTGGTGGTTTTTGGTGCGGGCCCCACACTATCATGGTGCCTCCTTGTTAACTCGGACCCCCCCTGCTCAATTCCGCTTACTGCCTACCCCCTCCTCTGAGTAGAACACTTACCACCCTCACTCATGCCGCCATTTGTCCTCCACTCACATCCCCCCCCCTCGCGCATGGCCTCTAACCACTGTCATATCTCCCTATCACCACCTACCATGTGTATCCCACTCCTGCTTCATGTCACATCTCCCTTCCACCTCTGCCTCTTTCTTCACAACACCTGCCTCTTGTGTCACTTCCACCTGTGTCACTATTGTCCCCATTGCGCCTATCACAACAACCTCTCCTTTGCCTCCTCGACACCTTACTATGCCACATTACCTCCATCCCATCACACCTCAATGCCCGCATTCTGACGCCCATGCTTTCCCAATTACCTCGCCAACTCCTCCGATTCCGCTTGCCGTCTTCTCGGTCAACATCCAACAAGGCTCAAGTGGCAGATATTCAAGGGTGTGGTCAGCGTGTTATTCACGTGCCAGGTTGAATCTACCCACTCTAACCCCAATGAAGCAATTAATGAAAACAAGGAAGATGGGTGAGACATCGTCTCCTTCCATAAATAGAAGGCTAGAAAGGGATAAATCATGGAAGTAGGATGTCATTCCAGTCTAACGAAAGATCGCGTCTGACAGAAGATTGCATGGGCAGTCTGACTAACGTCTTTATGCACATCTTAATAATTAATCTCACTAATGCAAAGCCTTGAACGCATGACATGATTGTGCCTCGGGAAATCATAGCCAGTTCTGAGTATATGTAGGCATTTTTTCCATATTGTTATGGTCGATGGTTGAGCTAGGCTCTCGTATTGTAAATTTTTAATCAAGCCTCTATTTCTCTGTTTATGTGTTGTAATTTGATACTTCTTGTTTAATGACAATCAACCTTATTTTCCACCTCTTTTGCCTCTGATACTAAAAGGCTCGAGCATGGATGATCTAGTCGAGTGTTGTAATCATATTGTGATATATGTTTGATCGCATTACTGTTATAACGTTTTCAGTTTCCTGAAGTTTTGGATCCAAGAGGATCTTGTATTTGAAGCTTTTCATCCTTAGGCTGCTGGAAGACCTGATGTCCATAGAAGACCCTTACATTTTCTCCTCAAGTTCTTCCTCCTGTTCACCCTTACTACAACTTATTGACTAAAGTTAAATCAAGACCTCATCTGCCTGTGCATGCCAACCCAATTTTCTGATTTAAAGCGATATTATTTCGAGTTTGCACCCATTTGACCCCGCTTAAATTTATTCATTGTGACATACAAACTGATGGGTACTGGGCTTACCTCCCCTATAATTAGGAGGTGACTTATAGTGTTAACAGTAGGGATGCGTGACAAGATATCTCTTTTGTTTATTCTCTATTTTGTTCCATTCTCGAGGGTTAGGATTTTCAAGGTTCCTATAGACAAGGGTTTTTCCTGTGCTATACCTCTCTGATATACGTGTGAGGTCGAACAATAGTAATTGACCCAATATCTCAGGAAACCAACTAAGGAGGCTTAAACATACCCTTAGCGGTACTACCCGATTACCTAGGTACTAGAGAGTATCTTCCAGAGTGTTGTTCTCGGTGTCACTATAATAGTCAGGCGACCGATTGGATGATCTAAAGCTGGTTTTAGGATACCTAGGGGACTCCCTATATACTTGATGGTATGTGGGAGTGATGGTTGTGTACATATTTTTTTCTGATGCCATACTACTCGAAGGGATACCAACAATGATTACAAAGGTTTCCAATAAGGTGAAACATTTGTTTCTAAGCAACCCCGTGAAACCATCTGTATTTCTTGTGTGTAGTCTTCCTCAACCACAATTTAACCTGCTGAGCGACATATCTCCGTGCTTTATATATTTTGGCAGTACATGTCTCTACCCTGAAAAAAATTCCCAAGGTTTCCGCATAGTAAAGTGCTATGATACCACTTGTGAGGTACCAAATATATTATAATAAGCAAAAACAGAAATATTGCAGCAAATACTAGTGGACCAACAAAATATAGAGAATCACAACATAAAAAATGATACCTTTATTGATAAAAATCCAAGTTCACTTGCCTCTTCGAGGGGGAAACCTTCAACAAAGCAAATCTCTATCACAATGATTTCTCAAGACAAGACTTTATCATACCTTCTACTCCTATTTATACTTAATTCTATCTTCTAAATAACATTCTAGAGGAATATCTTTCTAGAGGTAGAAGCTTCTATTAATTCTTCTTACATTAGACTTGTTCACATTAATAAATTGGCCTATTAACTATGTCGACCTTTATTACATGGAAAATATATTATTCTACCTACATGAGGGGTTAGGGAGGTTATGTCCCTAACACATCCTGATTGTTACCTGAAACCATGAGTTCAACAACTATGTTGGTCACTTGGAAACACTGTGTGACAAATTGCAAAACAATTTAGATCAAACCCAATCTAATGTAGAGAAAAATATGCTATTATACCAAGATTAACAGACTGGACTAAATCCTTGAACAACTAAATCAATTCATGGAATAGTCATTCCACCAAGAGGGAGTTGAATCATCAAATTCCATGGGGCCTCACTCTTACCCATTTGTTCATGATCTAAGACTCCCTAAAGTGGACTATTGGAATGCAATGCGATGGAAGAAGCTTTGGTTATCAGGAGAGCGGGGAATATTTGTGAGGTATGTTTGCTTGTTGGGGGTGTTAGTGATTTTAAGTACCGATGAACCTCCTCCCTTATCGTCCAATATAAGGAAGTTTCTACTTGATAAGTTCAATTCTTTTCATGGCAGCTCTGTAGTTTTGTCTTTGTTTCAATTTGGGTGTTTCTCTATTTTGTTGTCTCAATTTGGCGTGACTGTAAATAGAGTTTTGTTCTCAAAAGGTGAAATTATTTTTTAATGGAAGGAAACAACACTCATTGGGTCTTCTTGCATGGGAGGGAACTTAGTTCAAAGTTATTTTAAGGTTTTGGGGATTTTAATGGTCTCTCTATTCTTTCTTCTGGAGTTTTTTTTTTCTTGTCTCTCTATGACTTTATCCAAGTTTATTTGGCTGGGTGCTTTGGAGCCTTGTTTTTCTTCTTTGGTGCTTTAAATTTTGCCAGGTATTGGTCTTTGTTTGGATCATTGAGCGATATGCATTTTCAAGTGGATAGAAGACCTCTATGCCATCCTCTCATTATGGATTATTGAGAACTAAGAGAGATCAAGAGGGTGTTAAGAAACCATGAAGAATCCATTCATGCCAACATAACATCAATCTTTATAACAACTAAAAAAAGTCATGAGAGTGAACAATAAGTAGTCACTTAGGTTGCAACAATCATGGACACATTTGTACAACAAAAGCGTAAAATGGTAGTATTGAAGGATAAGTGTAATATGCTTCGAATCATTATGATCAATATGAGCAAGGGAGACCAATCAGGGCCTCAAATCAAGTTCAAATTTCAAATTGTGGAAGACTAAATGAGGAAGAGACAGTGCACCAACTTGAAAATGTAATGGAAATTGAGAAACTAGCCTCAGAACCAGACAATGCAACATTGGAACAAGCCGCTAGTAGACATGTATTCTGTTAGTTTTTATGTTTTACGAGGTTCTTAGTATTTTAGGTTTATTTTGTAGAACATATACCACTCAAAAGTGATGGGAAGTTTTTCGCCTAGACATCATTAGGCTTAGTTAGAGGCTAGTAGATAGTATGGAATTTTGTTACTGTATGAAAACTTTGGAACATATTCGGTTGTAATTATTTTGTAGCTCTATTGTAGTCTTTTTTAATTAATATAAATCTCCTAGCTATGGTTTATATATATGTATGTATGTATGTATGTTAAGGTGTATCTCGTTGTTTACATCATTATAGGGTTTATAAATTTTGTCCCAAATAAATCTTGTAAAGGGTAGTATATCAAAGTATTCAATGGAGTAACTCATGTGCATTGGGACATGACATATTATTTCATTTAACTATTTGCAAGGAAACAAAGCAAGTATAGTCATAATTTAAATTTAAAGCAAAAAAAAAGCTTTACATTTCATTATCATATTGTTACAAGTGAGTTAATGTAATACAACAACTTTTAACATATAAACTAGTCTAGAGTCATCTTAACCTTGGATTTATCAAGCTCTGAGAGGGTGTTACACATTATTTTGGTCACCCTAATGATGATTTCACAAGCATGTGTTCGGGCTCTCAAAATGACCTTTTGCCTGAGAAAAGCAACTCCTTTCCTCCTTTACAAGATTGCTTTCTATAAAGGGTCCGCATGCTGCATCTATTACACAGTGCGAAAATATATGATTTCCGCAGGTTTCTATATAGGCAGGGTGCGGCGGCGTTCCAAAGCTAAAACAGGAAAGGGGTTTCACGAAATTTCTAGAAGGGGAATCTTCTAGAATATGAGGTGGCGTCCGTATGATTGTGATCCTACTAGTTTCTCTGATTTGGTGGGATCATCCTCATCCCTTTAACCACTTCAGCTTCTCCTATATAAGGAGGGGCTTCTCATGGAAAAGGTTAAGCAATATTAAGCAAAGAATTGATGAAAGAATAGGCTAAAGACTGTGTGAAGAATCCTATTTTTAGTGATGCTTGAGGCCTCCATTTGTCTATCAAGATTTTGTGGATTATCTTCATGCGAATTTTGGAGCAAGTGTATGTGTGTGTTGGAATGAAGGCCATTAAAAGGGAATTTGCGACATCAAGGCAATTCGGTTGTATTTTCTACTTTTCATTAATATAATACGGTGGCATGTCTCTTTCCCATAAAATGATTAGTATTTTATTACATGATTCCTTGATCACATGTTTAAGTTGTCATTGAATTCTACTATTGCCGCTTTCACGTTGGTTGGTTTGCGTTATTGCTTATATGATTCCACAAGAGCACTAGAGTGAAGCAGGGACATCAAAGATATAAGGAAGCGATTCATAAGGTATGATATCTATTATTTCTTTGGTAGCCAACTCAATGATCACATCTTAGGGAAAACGTCATGTTCTGTCTTGTTTTGTTCTAGATCTAGGTGGATCTAGGGGGATTAGTTCATGTCCGCATTTACCGATTTACCCAATAATAGAGGGATCAAAACTCTAGAAGTGCAAACATATCTTAGATGCAAAAAAATAAGGAAAGTTTTTCACTTCTAGAGAATTGATCCCTCTTGACGTTTGATAGATCCAAGATTACAATGGATCTAGATTGATATTATTGCATTTTTCATTCGAGTTGTTACTTTATATATGTATTTATGTGTTTATTATTAAGATATTAAGTAAAAAAAGTATATAAAAATAGTATATCTTAATGGTAATAGTATTAACTTGGTCATTTAACAAGTTAATAATCTTGGTAGATCCAAGGTTAAAACAGATCTATGCTTTTATATTATATTATATATATATATATATATATATATATATATATATATATATATATATATATGTTTTAACCTTGGATCTACCAAGATTACTCTAAATTGGTTAATTTTTCCGTTTAAAATATGATAATGAGATTAAAACTTTGAATGTATACATTATTATATTTTAAATTTCAGCGAATGATGACTATGATTGTTATCTTCCACTTAGAACAATTTTGGTTTCTCAAACTTAATAAATAAATAAATTACTTTGATTTATAATGTTATTTATGTTGTCAAATAAATTGAGATGAAATTTCCATGTTCCATTTGATTTTTATGGGTTAAAAGTTATGGGGTTTGGTTTAATTACAAATGTTTTGAAATGTAAATCTAATGTATTTGTAGGTCATGCATTCTAGGAGAAGGTGCTTTTTATCCTCTATTGTATTCATCCATCATATTATACATATTATGCAGATTATTTCAAGCCAATGTGCTTTAGCTCTTGTTTAATGTCATGTTTCACTATGAAACTCATGTAGATTTGTTCTTATATTTGCAACATTTATTTTCTTTCTTGTGCTAGTGATAACGGAGAAATAATTTTGATCTTCTAATTTAGGGTTAATGTTTTTTGTGTAGTACGTCAACTTTCTCTTATTCTTAATCTCCCTATCACTAATCCACATTTTCTTTTTAAACTTATAAAGGATAGTGCTTTCAACAATATTGATATCTTGTAGGGTGTCTTCCTCCACTATCCCATAGTGGTTTGACCAAGACACTACATCTTTAGGCCGACCTCTTTTGAACCTTGAATGACTTGTATTGATGTTTGAAGCAATGATAGGAAGCCTCTCATTCTTCAAGCTAATTATCTTGTGCTTATACATCAAGTAACTAATCATAGTCTTAATATTAATAAAAGCAAGTCAAACTTCTATAAAGAGGATAAAATAAAGTGTAATGCACATAATTTTAGGGTCATTTGTTATAAATCACTTATGGATTAACCCTAAGGTTTATCTCTATCACTTGGTGCCAACGTTTCCATGACATTGTCGGTAATCCAACACATTGTGTAAGTCCTTGGTTGAATTCCCACAGTGTTGGCATAGGGGCAGACCCAGGGTTAAACGCTACAATAGTGCACCAACAAAGCCCTAACTACCGACCCTTTGGGCAACACCTGCAAAGCAGATGAAGTCTCACCCAAGGTAGAGGCAGGGGTGGTTGAAAGACTCGGGTGTCTACAACCTTAGCTGGGACACATATATGTGACTATGATACTTAATAAGGCACTTAGCAACATTAGTTCGTTATTATACAACCAATATCTACTTCGTAGAGAAGACAAAGAATTGCAACATTCACACTTATCTAATGTATTTAAGCACTTAGCAAAGGTAAATAGATCAGAACTAGCAGATCAAGCACCAATCATATTCATAGAAATCAGATCTAACATTCTTCCACATCATTAGCACAAAGCATGAACATATTTATCTATCTCTATCAAAGCACTTAGCAAGAGAGTCATAAACACATTAAGACAAGCACAAATCATAACAACATAATGTTTACGTGGTTCACTCCCACCTTGGGGCTACGTCCACCAGCTCTTCTTCTTTATTGTCTTCAGTCAATCAGTTACAAACACAGAGCCTCAAAAACCTACTCCGCACAGGACAAAAGATCTGCATAGCTCGCTAGATCCTTCTTCCTCATGTTGCAACACTAAGCCTTCCACAATCTGCGACAAGGACCCGCACTTAGCTCTGCAAGCCTCTTACAATCATGCACAAAGAACTTACAGACTCTACTTGCACTTAGCATACATTCACATCACATAGATGCACCACTACTTCTATCTTTCCTAAGCATCTATTTATATATTAAAAATTAGGCCTAAACATGGGTAAAACCATGGGCCGACCTCCCATTCCCGTTACATATTCCCAAAAACACAAAAGGGGCCAAGATCCCACGATCTCTGCTTCGTCTTGCGCTCCTCCTTCGACAGGCTGTTGAAGTCCAAAAATAGGTCAAACTTGACCATATATCAACAAAACCTGGTCAAGGGCCAACAACTCCCCAACACTCACCTATGAATCATCTCGAGTCACTATGGTCTGGCTAGTTCTGCCTCGAATGCCTCGAGCTTGGCTCAAGCTGCTTCGACTTGCTGCTATGCTACACACTCTTTTTCAACAAATTCTTGAATGTCTGTATCATTCACAGGTCCTTCCAGGCATTGTTCTACCATGGTGCTAACCTTCTCCAGTTCTGCTCCTTGGCCTTCTACTTCTGTAAACAACTGATAGGCCTTATCTTGTACTGGTTAGAGTTTCTGAGTTATCTCCATAACTCTACTCTGGATATTATGGATTTGTTGTTGGGCGGTTCACTGCTCTTCAAATCTCTTCATTCTGTCTACAACTGATAAGGCCTTCAATTGCGCCTGTAGTGTGTCTGTGTGCTGCTTCGCTTCCTGGAGCTGCGACTCCAGTGCCTGTAACTCTAGGTTCTCAGTGAGGTTCTCATATGTTTGGCCGTTGCGATTACTTTACTGCTTGCACTCCCTAACAAGAGCCTTCAATCTCTCAACTGTGCTCTAAGAAGTTGCTTCCCTTTGGTCTCTTACATCTTGCAAGGTCTTGGGCACTGCGCGTAGCTCCAAATCTGTTATGCGTTGCTGTAGTTGTTGAATCACTTCTTCAAGTTGCACTACTTGCTGTGGAACTCTCTCTTTGGCCTTTGTTTCAATGATTGTCACAGAGCGAAGTGCTCTGTTGACCCTTTCCTTTACTTCAAGTTGCTTTGCGAGCAACTATTCCTTGCTTTGCTGCAACTATTCTCTTTCTTCATCCCACTTTGCTTGGAGATCAAGCTTTTCCCATTCTACAACACTACATTGCTCTAGAAGGTCTTCTTGTACTTGCACTAAAGATTGGGTGGCTTGCGCCGTTTCCTCCTTTGCTCGTCGAAGGTGAGCTTCAATTGTGTCAGCGATTCGGTGGAGTTGAGCTGACTCATCTCCCAGTTCTGGTGTTTCCAATGGCAGAGGCACAGTGGAAACTGTGTGGCTGGACTATAGTGCCTACTGCACCCCTTGAAGTTCAACCTTAATTCGATTGTATATCTCCTCCTGCTGAGCCTCTTGATTCTCTTCTATCTCCAGCAAAGCATCGTTCAGTGTTGCTACAATGAAATCGAAGTCATCTAAGGTGATAGTAGTCTGCATTTTGGTCATAGATGCTCTCGATTTCTTCCAGGAAGAAGGCTTCGGGGGGGAACCCTTCCTTTTCTTTGAGGGATCCTCCTCATCTCTAGGCGATGTAACCTAACCTTTCTTCTATTCAACTTCTGCGCCATCTATCTCTCTGCCATCTCCTCCTTGCTCTGCTGAGATGAAAGCAGTCTTCTCGGATGCACTGTCTAAATCCCGAACCTCTTTAGTTTTCTTCGTCTTGTTAGGTCTGGGTGTATCCTGTGCAGTTTCTAGACTGTCTATATCAGATATCCTCATAGGGTCTGCTGGAATGAGGAGGTCCGCCGACCAATCCTTGGTGATTTCTTCTAAGTCCTCCTTTGTCAACTTGTAGTAAGATTGAAGTTGTTGCTTGTTCTCGTCAACGTGCACTGTGATGTAAACAAAATGGCGGTCCACGCTGAATTTCATTAAAGGCTGAAACCTGTGTAAAGTATTCAGAGTTATGCGAGGCGCAGATTGTATGAATACCTTCAACTAGTTGTAATAGGTATGGAACATGACATTTGACTGCCATTGCTTGTTCATGTCACTGGAATACCACAATGTACTGAACTTCACGACCAGAGGTTCAAAGGGCTCGATGTCTGGGAAGGTCACACCTTCCGACATCTCCCATGCGATGAAAGAGATCAAGATCAAAAGTCAGTTGAAGTCGAATTCATATCCCTGATATTGCACTTCCTTGCAGTCCAGTTCCAATTGGTTCACCAGGTACTTCGCCCAATTCATTTGTAGGCCCTTCGCGCACTTCCCTGCAAGGTCAACTACAAAACTAGTCACTTGGGTGGGTCGGTTCTTGCGGACTAACTTTCCTGCGATCAATTGACAGGCTAGGCACACTGCACCGCTCTAGATATAGGCTACCTTGTAGCCTTGCATTCCCTTCCCGACATCACCGTAGGGGTCCTTGATCCTTTGAGCTAGAGCGCGATCCATTGTTTTTCCAGGATATAAATCCTATGGGTCAGGGCCTTGCATACTCAGCCTTGTGATCTGATTGATCAATGTCGGATCTAATGTGATATGGTGGTTTAACCACGAGTATTTTCCATGGTAACATGACAACAACAAATTGACGCATGCATTCACTTCTTGGTGCCTTCCGAAGTGAGGAATCTTCATGACATTGAGTAGTGTGGACTGTGCGACGTTCATAGTCCATGACTGGGGAACTATCTTCGAATTCTTTCCCTTTGTTCTGGTTAGGTACTTATGTGGGGCGAGCATGTTGTAGACCTTCTTTCCGCCGAGGTTGAAGTCGCTAAAATTCAACGCTGCAATTTTTTCTTGATCTGTGCAAACTGTGCGTATCCCCTTCAGGAGGTACATAGTGACCAAAGCATACACAAATTCTCTGGGCACACTGTATTGATTGATTGCGCCGCTCAGAGGTGGTAGATAGGCAGGTAAAATGCTCATAATCAACTAAGCATTCACAAGATCGTCTCTATGCTTGGTTCGCTTTTCATCGGTTGGCCGGGATGTTCCAGCTCGAGCAGTGGACGAAGACGCTTTCACTATTCTTGTGGATGAAGCCTGGATACCTTTAGACATCGACATGACTTTATCGATCATTAATTCGATCAAATATTCTTTAGCATCTTTGTTTGCGGCGCTCAATTCTTCCGACATACGCACTCGGGGTGAACAATCGCGAGTTCGGGGAACAACTTAGACATAGTATTGAGATAGAGAGCAAGAGTGCGATGATCAATATATAAACTTGTCTTAGTTTGTGGGCTCGAATTCTTAATTAACAAAAGTGTTCTCGGTGTGTGGCACGACATGATAAATAGGGAACTTGACAATGATTCACTTGCAATGGGCACGAGCCTCCATTAACTCTTGTTCGGTCCATTATGGTGCAGTCCAATGGTATGATGACAAACCATAATTGCCTTTCTTCCCATTCAGAGCATCGATCGAATGGTTATAATGTCCCCAACGAATATATTGCTTTTTCATTGCGAAGTGTCATGTGTCTTTGTTCTGATATCCCAACGAAGCTCCCATTTTGTAGTTTTTCCATCTATGAAGTTCCCTCTGGAACCTTCTGCAACTTTTCGATCTTAGATCTCTTCTTACTTAACTTTCTAGCCTTTTTTCCACTGAGCTTCGTCTCGGTATTCCTTTTTCCATTCTGATTCTTATCTTCTTTGGTCATATTCACTTCGCGATGTTGAGATTCTTCCCTAGGGTTCCTAGATAATACTCCTCCTTTGTTTGGGGTAGGTACTTCAGTCTTCTGTCGATCCTCTATTGTTCTCTCAGCTTCGACATCTGGGTTGCTAGTGTTAAATTGCTTCGATTTGCTCTCCCGTTCTTCAATCAAGTGTGCGATCCTTCTGGTCATGAAAACTTTTAACTTTTGTTTCTTCTGCTCCAAATTTTTTTCTTCTTTCTTTCATCTGACTTGATCTCTATCAATCCAAGGTTTTCCTAGTAACATGGTAATTGGGGCGCTGTCTTCAATAAATTTAATAATCTCAAAATCTTCTTTTGTTGAAGTTCCATTAGCATTCATAGGTATGCGAGCAAGCTTCCCACATAGGTTTATCGGCTTTCCTTTGAATAGTCCTATTCCTCCTAATGAAGGAATCATAATAGGATTCTCTATGGCTTCTCAAGTTATTTCTGTCATGATATTCACCTGTGTTTCTTCATCCAGAATACAGTCAATGTAGAAGTATTCTATTCTTACTTCAATGCATTCTTTTTCCTTGAAGATCTCTGATAGTCTGACATGTCGATGGTCATTCATGGTTTCGTTTATTTGCAACAATACTTTCTCTGATTTATTCTGGGGTTTTTCCATTTTTGGATATGCCTTAGGGTTTTCTTTATTCAGATTCATTTCTTCCAGCTTAGCAATCACTCTAGGGCAATCCAAAATTTCATGGTCCATAGCTTTACAACAAAGACAACTAGGTCTTTTCCCAGGGCATTCCTTAGCAAGATGTCCCGGTCTTCTGCAACTATAACATAGGGTTAATCCTCTCTTTCTTTTAAATTATCCCCAGATTCTCCTGTATTGCATGCTAGGATCATATGAGCTAACCTGCAACAAATTCTCTCTAGGATCTTGCAGCCATTTGTTAGTCCAAACATTCTTTCTCTGCATAGGTATAACGTATCTTTCACTATTCTTATCAGTTCTACTCATATCAAGCCTTCTTTCATATATTAGTGCCCTAGTTTTCAAGCTAGGACATAATCTATTAACCATACCTAGATCCATACTTTAGAAACAAAAATTTCCATTTATCTTACTTCTACAGAGCAAAAAGCTTACAGATCTAAAACTTTTAACTATTCTTACCTTTATCAGAGCATAGAGCTTGCAGATATTACCTCTTTTAATAAGAAATTCTCACTTTTACCTTTCTTAGAGTACAAAGCTTTCAGATCTTGCTTCTTTCCTTTAGATCCGACCTCCTTTCTTTAGATCAGGCTTCTTTCTTTTAACATAGAGCTTGTAAATCAAGTAGAATACTGCGCACTAGAGCGATGGATCTATGCACAAATCTTTCACAACTTCATAAAGAATCTTTGCACAATGCTCCTTCTCTCTCAGTTCCCAACAATCACAGTTTCAGGTCCCAACAACGGAACCATTTGTTGGCATAGGGGCAGACCCAGGGTTCAACGCTGCAACAACGCACCAACAAAGCCCTAACTACTGGTCCTTTCAGCAACACCTGTGAAGCATATGAAGTCTCACCCGAGGTAGAGGCAGGGGTTGTTGCAAGACTCAGGTGTCTGCAACCTTAGCTGGGACACAGATATGTGATTATGATACTTAACAGGGCACTTAACAACATCAGTTCATTATTATACAACCAATATCTACTTCACAGAGAAGACAAAGCATTGCAACATTCACACTGATATAATGTATTTAAGCACTTAGCAAAGGTAAATAGATCAGATCTAGTAGATCAAGCACTAAGCATATTCATAGAAATCAGATCTAACATTGTTTCACATCATTAGTACAAAACATGAATAGATTTATCTATCTCTATCAAAGCACTTAGCAAGAGATTCATAAACACATTAAGACAAGCACAAAGCATAACAACAGAGTGTTTACGTGGTTCACCCCTGTTTGCACCCAATTCGTCACTAGGTGAGCAAATTAAGAGTGCTTACATGCCCAGTTGGGCTCTGCTAGGCATGACAGCTGTGAGGTAAAAGGTTAGAAAGAAAAACAACAAAGATATTAACAAAAATTAAACTAAAACTAATAAAATCTAAAAGCATATGAGAAAATGAAAAATAGAGACAAATGGACCAATATCACCAATGCATAAGTTGATCTGTTGATGAAATCCAAAGACACAAAGAAGAAATGGAATTTGGGTCCCTTCTTTCTCCAATGGAAGGCTCTTGAGGCCCTCAAAGCTTGCTCTCCTTACAATGAAAAGATGAAAAATGTGGGTGAAAGAACTCCAAGCTTATTCACTCAAGTGAGGGGTGAATAGCACTATGAAATGCAGCTTGTGATGTGTATTGCCAAAGAATGAGTCCTTAGCAATCTCAGCAGCATAACAGTATGAAGAATTCCTTGAGAAAATGGTGGTCATTCATGGCTTTTTATA
>JZKD02S0208086.1:264548-305396 GCA_000966675.3 Picea glauca
AAACAGATGTCCCTCAAGCAAGACAAGAAGGATAATAAATTATCACCAAAGTACTATGGCCCTTATAAGGTGTTGCAAAAGATTGGTACTATGGCATACAAATTGGAGTTGCCTGAATCTTCACGAGTACACCTAGTTTTCCATGTTTCATGCTTAAAGAAGGTTATAAGTGACAAGATCCAGTTCAAACTGTATTTCCAGAACTTGACGAGGAAGGAAAAATCATATTGGATCCTGAAGCCATCACTGACACAAGAATTCACCAGCTGAGGAATAGATCCATTTCATAATATCTCATTAAATGGAGGAAACTATCAGCTGAAGATTCCACTTGGGAAGATGAGTCTTTTATACAGAAGCATCCAAAGTTACTCAAGCGTTGCAGACAACACTTGTCTCAAGGGGAGGGACATGTTAAGCCCTAAATAGTGGCTCATTAACCCTTAATTAGGGCATATTATATTAGTAATGTTATTTTATTTATGTCGGCTTTAGTCCATTAGTTGTAATTATACCTCCTAGTCTCCTATATATACCAAGGAGACATTTTCATTTTGAATCATCTTGTAATTGTACATTTATGTGGGCATAAGGAGGTTTCCTCCTCGAAGAGGATTATTATCTGTGTTTCTCTCTTTTTCAAGGCGCTGAGTACTTATTCCGAGGTTTCTCTATGCTATATTGATATTTGGTTCTTAACAGTTTGGTCTTGTTTTATACATGAGCGAGTCACATGTTATAAAGTATAAAGCTATATTAAGAAGTGGCACACATATTTTTGGTGAATTCTTCTTCTTGTGACTAAAAGAGGGGTACAAAAAGTTCAAATATTTGGGAATTCTCTTGTGGTGATTAATTGGATGAGGGGAATAAATTCTTGTGAAAATTGCTTGTTAAGGTCTATCTTCGATGAACTCCAAATATTATCTTCAAATTTGAATAATATATACTCTCATCATGTTTATAGGCAAATAAACATTTTGGCAGATGGATTGTCCAATGCTAGATTATCACTAGATGCTAGACAATGACACATCTAGGAAGATGTGGATGGGCATTCCTTAAAATTTGATCATCCATCGTTTATATGAGATCTTATCTATGTCATGTTTTCTTCTTCCTTATGTTGATGGGGTCTATTTGGTTATTTTTGGACTATTGTTGGAGGTTGTTGATGATATTATGATATGTGGATTCTATTGAGAGATGTGGCACTTGTTGAAACTATATGTATTGGGTTTAGAATTAGTTCTATTTTGGTTGGGATATAGGACTATAATGTGATATTTGAGACGTTTGTTTTGTGATGAAATATGTGGTGCATGTAATTGACATACATGATATGATTTTTGAACTGTTGGAAGGGATAAAATATTAGAGGTTATGTATATTCTGATTTTTGGATGTAGTAGAGGGATTAGGGACATGCTAAAAAACATGTGAAGAAAGTAATTTCATTTGGGATAAAATATTAAAGGTTATGTATATTCTAAGTTTGGCATCTACTAGAGGGATTATGGTCATGTTAAAAAACACATGAGGAATGCAATTTCATTTTTAATAAATAGAACTACATGTGTTTTTTATTCCAAAAAAAATCCATCTAAGTTTTTGAGAATCACTAAAACGACACATCCCTAGAAAAAGATTCCATTTTAGCCATTGAAATATATAGAACAAAAAATTGACCCCACTTTTAATTAATTTTGCATTTCCTCATTCTTTGACAAGGGATTTGTCAAAGGTCCTTGTTAGAGGCTTTTGTATTATGGTTATGTTGTCACTAGTGATGTTTCTTTGTAGTTTTTTTTTTTTATGTTTGTAACATATTCATTTTTACAAGAAAAAAAGATTATGAAAGTGGGTACCTTCTTGAACACCTTGGTTTGGTGTTTGGGTTAAGGAATCCTACCCACATGTATAAGGTTGTAAGTTATATCCTTCATATGAATTTCTTAGGTCAGTGACATCTCTATTTAAACAATGGGTACCTTGTTGAATACCTTGATCTAGGGTTTTGGTTGAAGGAATTCTATCCACAACTACAATTTCTCGAGTTCCACCCTCCATGAGAACTACCTAGGTCTATGACATCCCTGTTTACATAGCAAAAAACTATTAAGGAAGTAGGTACCTTGGTGAACACATCAATCTAGTGTTTTGGTTAAGGACTGATATCCACAATACAAAGTTTTGAGTTCCACCCCAACCCACCCTACTTAGATCTATGGCATCTCCATTGACACAAGAATAATAGATTAAGGAAATAGGTACCATGTCGAACAACCTAGTTTGATGTTTTGGAGAAGGAATCACATCCATAATTACAAGGTCTAAAGTTCCACCCCCTATGCAACCTACCTAGATATGCAATATCTCCATTTATTTAGGAACAAAAGATTAAGGAAGTGGGTATTTTATTGAACACCTCAATTTGGTGCTTGGGTTAAGGACTCATATCCACAAGTACTAGGTCTCTAGTTGCACTTCCATCGCAAGTTGCCTAAGTTTGTGACATATATGTTTACATAGCAACACAATATTAAGGAAGTGTGTACTTTGTCAACCACCCCAGTTGTGTGGTTGGGTCAAGGACTCATATTCACAAGTATAAGGTCTTGAGATCCACCCTCCATGTGGCTTGCCTAGTTTATGACATCATTCATCTATTAACAAAAGATTAAAAAAGTGGGTCCTTGTCAAACACCCAAGTTTTTAAGAATTCATGTCAACAAGTATGAGGTCTCTAGTTCCACCCATAGCAACTTTCATATCTCTCCAACATCTTTGTTTACATATAACTAAAATTAAGAAAGTGGGTACCTTGTTGAACACCTCAACATGATGTTTTCATCAAGGACTTATCTCCACAAATACAAGGTCTCAAGTTCCACCCTTCCTACGGCTTGCCTATGTTTGCAACCATTTACACAACAAAATATTAAGAAGTTGGGTGCCTTTCCAAACACCCCACTTCAGTGTTTTTGTTAAGAACTCACTCACATCCACAAACACAAAGTCTCTAATTCTTTGAGTTGTTTTTAGTTGTTCACCAAATCATAGAAGAATTCTATTAGACTCCTAAGACAAATAATGGACCTTAATCCCAACATATATTTGAACCATGTGAACATTATCTCTGGTGTGAGGCTAACTCCTATGTCCATAACCCCTTAACTTTAAATTTGTTTCTTTCTTAAACTTGTGTGATTACTTACATGTGTTTTTGTTTGTACACATGTTAATGCTAAATTTTCCATGCAATTATTATACTTTTTCTTTTTCTTGTTTTTAGTAAATAATCATATAATTACTATTTTACTAAATAATGCAATTATACATGAGATGTTCACCATGGCACTCCAAAATTTCTCTTATAAGATCATCTAAAAGACCTTTTCATTGATAACAATGATCCTCTTGATAGGGAGGGGGTAGGTGTAATCTCCTTGGTAGCTCTGATCTTCAATGTGTGTCCATTGTGGAAAGAAGGGACATGAGGCAAAGACTTGTAGGATCCCATGGGAAATAAGGGACATGAGGCAAAGGCTTGTAGGATCCCATGGGAGAAAATCAAAGCCAATCAAGAACAAAAGGAACTGAAATGTAAAACTCCTAAACCTGCTCAATTTGTTATTGCTCATTGCAATATTGGCATAAATAAACAATTGTTCAAAACTTCATTTGCTTCTTGGAAAGCAGATTGGTTGCTTGATACTGGTGCAACCTACCACATGAATTTTCAAAGAGACTTATTTGAAGAATTGAATGAAAATATAGATGGTTTAGTAAGCTTTGTAGATGTATCGAGTCTCAAACCTATGAGAATTGGAACCATTAGGCTCAAATAACTTAGATTCCCATATTTTCTTTTGCATAATGTTCTCTATCTTCTTGAGTTGCGAAGGAAATTGTTGTCTCTAGTGCACATTAAATAAAAAGGTCATTCCATTCATATTTTCGATGAAAACGTTGAAATAATGAGATCTTTCGACAACATGGTCATCATGGCAGGATGGGAAGATGACAACTTATTGAAATTGAAAGGGACATATGCACATGCACAAAATTCTGCATACCTTCCTCACCATGATCAAAGTACATTGTCTTCAAGTCTTTTGTGGCATGCTAGATTTCGACCCATCAATTATGATAGTCTTCATGTGTTGAAGAAAAATGGTGTTTTTGGTTTGCCTACCATTCCAAGGAATTTGCAGCAATGTGAGACTTGTATCGTTGGTAAACACAACAAGCAAACTTTTCATGATTCCACCTCAAGATCACATAGAAAGGTAGAATTGAGACACTCTAATTTGTGTGGCCCCATTCCTATTCCATATGCCTTTGGTAATAGATATATAATGACTTTTATTGATGACTGCACCAGATGTGTTGGGTGTATTTCTTGAAATAGAAATCTCAAGCATTTGAGACTTTTAAAAATTTTCATTTATGGATTGAAAATGAAACTCAATCTCATATTGGCACTCTTTGTACTGATAATGGAGGGGGATACACTTCAGATGAGTTTGCAAGCTATATTTTCCAACATGTGATCAAACATCAAACTATTGTTCCATACAATCCTCACTAGAATGGTGTATCAGAAAGGATGAATGCGACATTGTTGAATATGGTATGTTCAATGCTATTTTTGAAGAATGTGAAGTTGATGTTTTGGGCTGATGCAGTTTCATGTGCAGTGTGTTGAGGGTGTTGAATTCCCTAGTCTCAACAGTAGGGATCAAACCCAAGGATGAGGCCCAATTAGACTCATCCCTATTTAGTTTGGAATGATCCACTAGTTTATGGCCCGACAACCTTTTCGATGGACTTTAGTGATTTGAATGATTCTTTATTATTTCTAGTTTTAAGTTATCTAGCTATATGTGGAAGGGAAAAAGTTGTCTATTTTATAGAAAGATAATCTTGCCTTTAGGATAACCAAGCATGATGGTAAATAACCAAAAATCATAATTACCTAAATACTGTTACAACCTCTGAAACAATTCTATCAGGAAGCTATATATCAGACAATTTTAGAGAAACATGCAGATAACAACAAACACATAGATTTCAAATGCGAGATATAGATAAATAATTCTATGATACCTCATCCATAATAATTTAACAAGTATTTACTGAAATTTATAGAAATTAATCCATGGATAGAGATAATCTTAATTATAAATACAAATTCTTACTATATGCCTCTGACATATTATTCATCCACAAATGTAACATGCCCAACCCCCTAACCTCTCTTAGGCTGGTTGGGTGTACATTTTTTCTCTTTTCATTTCTCAAAACCTCCTTTCTCAATACCATCTAAAAATCTGATTTTGACCCCATAATCTAGTTTTTCTCGTCGAGAGCTTTCCAATGGCTGTAACCATGCTCAAAATTGAGCTCATGATCAAAAGTTATGGCCTTTAAAGTATTTAGGGCTTCTTCTACCAAAAACACCTCACGTCCACATCGCATCCACACAGACCTTTTACATTTGTACCATCCTTCATGGTACCACCTAGTGTTGACCTGTTAGGACATGTATGCAACCAATGATGGTCTTAGAGGCAGTTCTATACCTCACCGAGCACCAGGATCCATTAGATCCACCACACTTGACACTACCTAAAACATTCTTGGTGATCGATTATCTAGTGGTGTAATACCCCAAGGCCGAGCCCCTACTGAATTGTAATTATGTTTATAGGATGGTGAGCCAAGTGTTTATAAGATGGAAGGCTTATGTGTTTATTAGGCCAAAGATCCTAGATGCTAAGGCCAGTGAGCCTGATTTTGTATATGAAAATACTCACATAATTAATATAGTTACATCATTGCGTGTAGACCAACCACGAAGAAATATTTATGGGGGACTAAGCTCCACTAGGTAGGGAAAGGGATGGGGCCGAGAGGCTGGGAAAAAGGGATAATCTAGAGGGCTTATTGCCAAGGGAATGTTATAATATATTTTCCTAAAAGACTAAGGTTTGTGGAAATAACCCCTATTATCCTAAGTTCCTTTGGGGAGAGGAACGAACTCCAAGCGTAGAGGAATGCAATACTAAGAGAGCCATGTGTCAACCTGGGTGGATGCAATTTTATGGGGGAACATCGGTTATTGTGGGGGTTCGCTCACCATTCTTGCCATGATCCCCACTCACACATGGACTCATACTAAGAATTCACGCATCCAACCATTTCCTCCATTGTGGACCTCTGCAACCTATGAAACCTACAAACCCATGAAGCTAACCCGTTTTTCCCATGAGGCACAACACGACTACGCAATGCCTGAGCCATATTGCACCCTAGCCATTTTTCTATTTCTATCCATGTTTTTCTCTGGACTGGTGTGGCTTTCTGTCATTACCAAAAGCCATACCTGATTTTGATAATGTGGTTACCCATTTGACTTAGGAGCTGGACAAAAGAAGCAGGTTGCCAGGCCTGTGTTTTTGAAGAGGCGGGTTATCATGCCCGTGGATTAACAAAGCAGGTTGTCAGGTCTGTGAGAAAATCTCTCGAGGTGAGAGAGATTGACGGGGAAGTGATTTCTCCTGGAGGGAGTCTAGCAACAACTACAGATCTCTGAGAATTCATGATCCAGCATGTTGTTGAAGCCCTAGAAGGGAAGTGGAGCAATTGATGGACCATGGAACAATGAAGGTGTATATTCCTGGGGTGGGACAGGCATGTGGGGAATGAGAGTTTTTGCACGGTGGGCGTAAGTAGGCTCCTGGGAGGGAATCCTTCTTGTTGCATTGTGCAAATTTCCCTACTATCAACCTAGGCTAGGATTCCCTTTACCCTGGGTGGAGTTTAGTCCCAACTCGGGGGTGACCCACTGTTGATAGATTGGAGCAACGTGATCTAAGGCTAGGAGGTTTGTAGAAGGTCTACACACAGTTGGTGACTTTCAAAAAAATATAAGTACCATCTCTATGTTAATTTTTATGCTGTGTATTCTATACATGCCATGATATTTATAATATTGCCTGTGTACGCTGTTGTAGCAGATTTATGTGATTTCCGCATTAATTTGTGTATTAGTAGAATGCATATTAGTTGTTTAATTTTATATGTATGATTTTCCACAAAGATCTCTGTCTTCTATAGCCTAGTAGGTCTATGCCTTAGTACGGACAATTTGATTATGAGAACGGAGTGAGAAGTTTTGTTTTGTACTTATTTCACGTGACACTGCACAACATAAGGTCGGGGGTGTTACAAATTGGTATTAGAGCCCATTTTTCGACATTGAGATTGAATTGGGTTGTATAAGTGGTTTTTGAAGAAAAAGTTTCAGATAATTAACATTACAAAGTTCTAGGAGGGCGTTTGGGGGACACCTTGGCTGTGTTCAGAATCTCAAGAGCTATAGCAGTTTGATAAACCAGGACAACTGTGGTATTGGGCCACAAAGTTTAAATTTGGGTCGTCAGATATGGAGAAGGTGCATGATAGTTAACCATCAAGTCCTTCGAAATTCATTACTTCAGTGAGTTTTTCATTTTTTGTTGAGAAAGGAGTCGAAGCACAAAGCTCCGAAGTCTCGGAGTGACTCTCAATTGTAGATCATTTGGGAGGATGAGAGCCATTGGATTTCCCATGGAGTTTGATGGTTCTGAGTTCAGGGAAATTGGTGGAAATGTGCGCAGAATGGACTTCCTCTCGAAGTCTTGAAGTCCCGAAATCCAGAGTGAATCTGGATCGTTCATGTATGAGGACACGTGTCAACAGATCAACCTATTTAGGCATTTTCTATTTGGAGAGTTTGTGGTGTAGTGTAGGGAAGCATCCTGGAGCCCCGAAGTCCCAAAGTCCAAAACTAATCCAGACCGTCAGATATCAGAGACACGTGTTAGTAGATTATCAAGTGTTTGGAAGTTTAGAAATTTGACACTCTGTAGGAAATGGTTTGTGGTTGTGTGGGAGGAAAAGATCCCCGAAGTTCTGGAGCGTCGAAGTGGCGTGATATGATGAGGTCACCGAGGGTGATGTGGAAGTGTTCGTAAATTTGGAGCTTGGGAGTTTTTGGGTGTGCAAATGTGAAATCCTCTGAAGTCCCAAAGTGTGGAATATGACATGGCATGATGATGTAACCTAGGGTGACATGGAACTACCCTAAGTTTGGCACATGTCCGCTTCTTGGGATCTGCCACATATCACCCCTCTAGCACATGGTTGTTGACTAGATAAATGGACATAAACGATTGTGGAAATCCAAAGGAGAATTAATGAAGGAGATACTTCACATTCCGCAATCCACTGGGATCGTATATCTCCATCAGGATAGTACATCAACGATGGATGTGATTTATGCTCCATCACACATCTTTCCATTGCGGAAGTTGGGGTCATTGTGAAACCCTGATCATGTTCGAGGTCTGCAATCGACCAGGACCGTCGATCTTAAAGTGATCAACAGATCAACGGTTTTCTCAGTTTATGAAATTGGAGTCAATCCTAGCCATCTGTCGATAGGTGAATGTCGACCATAGATCTCATTCCTTCATGGTTTTGGAAATTTGGGAGGCAGGACAAGATGGAGCCTTAGAACTCTTGAAGCCTGGAGTTCCAAAGCTCCTGTTGACCACTGATATAAATAGGGAATGAGGATAGTCAATCATACATCCTCCGGGTATTTGAAAATTTGATGTTCGGAAGATTAGAAGTGTGCGGGTCCAAAGTCCGTCAAAGCTTGAAATTTCGAAGTTACAAAATACAGAAGTGACGTCACCTAGGGTGATGTGGACCACCATACATAAGCCACGTGTCCATCTATTTCATGCGTTGGACAATTTGTTTGTTCCAATGGGAATTTGACATGCGTCAATAACTGATTGGGCCATGTGTCACCTCTATTTTGCTGACACGTAGCACACTAGGTGCACTGTACTATGTGAGCCCCATAATTTCAGGGGTTCGATCGGGAGAAATCAATGTGGAAGTTGTAAGAACTTCATAAACCTAAATTTCCAGAGCCATGGAGGGCCGAAGCATATGATAAGCGCCTATCTGTTAGCACTGGTTCAAAACTATTGGTCACATGAGATGGGGTGGGTGAAGAAAAAGGGCCAAGTGCCCGAAAATTGTTTTTGAAAACAAAGAAGGGCTTAGAGAAGGAGCCCATGGGGTTTTTAATTTGTAAAGACCTACACCTAATGAAGTAAAGAAGGCCCATAAACCTGAATAAGGGATCCAGCATGGATCCAAGAGCCAATTCAAATCCGAGTTGGAAGAATCCATGTACATGGATTGCATCACTGAAAAGACAAATTGTTCAAGTATCCATAACTTCCTGCTCAAAACTCAAAATTAAGCATGGAAGTAGGCAGTGGAAAAGTATTGGAAAGTAGAAGATAACTGTTCACCCAGAAATTGGATATGAACGATCGATGTTTCAGGAAATCAACATAAAATAATTCTGATATATATTAATGAATTCGAATGGTTTGTGTTTTCATGAAATTATTAAGAACAATTAGCCTGACAAAGTTATGTTGGCTGCACATTTTTGTAGAATTAACATCTGTTAGATCAAAATCAACACAAAGTGCATAGTGATGGATGATACACAAATAGTCTACAGTAAAGAAGATGAAATCAGAGGAATGAATTTCCATTTGGGTATGGAAGGAACCAACTCCAATGGACATGGATGAGGAAAGGAGGAAGACATAAATCTGGTATAGACCCTTAGAAAATTGCAGATAGATGTCCAAATCCATAAGGATAATAGTGAGAGTCTTATGAAGGCCAAGGAATAGTAGGAAGAATTTGATATGAAGTTAATGAAAATACTGGACATAATTGAAAAGAAGTTGGATAAGGAGAGTGGCCCCAACAAATCAGGAAGCCACAAGACCCCTAAGGAAAAAGGAAGATCCAAGAGTGGTAGCAGACATCACGATCATTCCTAGGGACATCCCAATATGAGATCACACAACAACTCAAGTCCATATCCTGTCAGGAAGCATCAAAAGAAGTTTGGGGGAGATGAATTGAAAGGAGAAATGAACAAGATCAAATCTCCTTCTTTTGATGGTGAACACAAGAAGGATGGAGATGCCGAGACATGGTTGTTCGACATGAGAAAATATTTCCAATTGCATAATTATTCTTCTCATGTAGAAGGAAGAATTACTATCTACCATTTGAAAGGAAATGCATCCATGTGGTGGGATCAACTTATGCAAGTGCATCACATCAAAGAGAAGAATGTTACATGGAAGGAATTTAAGAAGCATTTTGAGAAGAAATACTTAACCAAGAGGTATTATGACAGAAAGATGAAAGAGTTCTTTGAACTCAAAATGGGAAGCATGACCATTGATGAGTATGAAAGGATATTTTTATAACTATTGAGGTATGTCTCCTTCATCAATGATGAGACTGTTAAGCTTCAGAGCTATTTGAGTGGGCTTCCATCTTTCATCAGTGACAAGATTCAATATAATGATCTCAAGACTTTGGAGGAAACCATAAAGAGAGCCGAGTGCTTATATGACTAGAATAAAGGAAAGCCTACTTTGCAAAGAGGTTGGGAAGACAAGAAGAAGTTTAAGAAGGAACATAGGTAGAAGGGGAACTAACCATCATTTTTTAGAAAAAATCCTCAAGGACAACCATCTTTTAGAGAGCACATAATGGTTGAGGTAGGTGGGCAAAGGCCAAAGCAGACACCCATTCAATGTTGGGGTTGTAAAGGAGACCATAAGTATAGATATTGTCCTCAAAAAAATGACAAAGTGAGAGCTTTCCACAATGTACAACAAGAAGAAACAATGGAGGACATGGGAAAAAGTGTACCAAGGATCTATGCAGCCTTGGACAACAAGCAAGATGAGTTTAAATCACGCATGATTGAATTAGAAGGTATGATCAATAACCATGACTTTACTATTTTAATAGATTTAGGAGCTAGCCATAGCTATATATATCCTAAGGTAGTGGAAATATTGTAATTTCCAAGAAGCAAGCATGGGAAATCTTGGCTGGTACGACTGACTACAAGAGCCAAGAGAAAAGTTGTTGAGCTGGTTAAATGATGTCTAGTGGACATGAATGAATGATGTCCACTGGGTTCATATGATTGTCTAATTGGTATGGATTGGTTGGGCCTACACCATGCTGTCTTAGACTATCATAACAAGGAATTTCCTTGCCTGAATGAGGAATGGAACCCAAGAACAGTCCAAGGAATTCCTAGGAAAGTTATTGTCTGAAAGATATCAACAATGCAAATCAAGAAGTGTTACAGGAAGGGCTACCAAATATTTGCAGCTCATATGGAGGAAGCACCTAAGAATAAGGTGCCAAATTTGGAGGATCACTCAGTATTGAAATATTTTGAGGATGTATTTAAGGAGATACCAGGACTACCCCCAAAGAGAGATGTTGATTTCTCTATAAATTTGATGCCTGGAGAAACTCTAGTATCAAGGTCTCCCTACAAGATGAGTACACTAGAGTTGAAGGAACTACAAATGCATCTTGAAGAAATTTTGAAGAAGGGGTATATACGCCTGTTGGCAGCCCAACATATTTTTAACTTTTTATATCAATTAGATGATCTATGTAGCTGCCTAACTAGGGTCACACATTTTTCTGTTCTTCATAAGCAATTTTTGAAATGACAATTGTAAGTTTTTGGTTTTCCCTATTGTCTTTATTTTCATGCTTCGTTCAGGACTGAAAGCATGAAAACGAAGCATTAAAACTTATGACTGTGTTACCATTCTATTTGAAAAATTTATGAAAGGCAAAATGTCTCTACAGTTTATTAATGAAGCCTTGTTCCTTGCTATGAAGACTATTTTCTTTGTTACGATTCCTTGAATGTCAAGCATGCTTATGGATTGTTAATTATATCAACAAAGGACCTTTTGATTTGAGCATTGATATGGTTTTAGTGTGGTCTTTGGTCATATGTTCCCTCATCACTAGGCTTTGATTTACAAGTTTCACTCTCCCAAACTTTACGACCGAACCCACTACATTGCGCATTCATTTTTATTAATTCTTTGGTCGTGTATTGTACTTTATGAGAAGTGGAAATACGATTACAGTCAGCCCATCATTTCGAAGCTTGGTCTTGGGCTTTGAAACATCCCTCACATTCATTTCAAACAATGCCTGTCTTTTCATTATGTATTTTCTCCTCATACGCCATAGATTGTTGATGGTTTTCGGGCTTGGAGTATACCTCTTGTCTGCTCTTACGAACCCTCCTTACTCACTATTTGGGTGATTGTGTGTGATGTCGAAATGGCTCTGATTGTTAGAGTCAAACCTAACAACACTCAAACCTTGCTCCTATGCAACTATCACAGAGAGGATCTCGAGGGTAATGGTTGGCTTGTTTTCCTTGAAAAATTCCATGGTTTCAACCTACAAACTGCTCAGGAATTCACTCTCTCATTCGATGTATGTAGAGCTAAGGTGGGGGACATTCAACTCGAAGTCACAGAGGACTTTTTAAGCCAAGCTATAGGACTCCCTGCAAGCGGTTAGAGTTGGTTCAAGAATGCTAAGGTAGAAGAGGTTCCTTGGAGTCTTTTCTTTACATCTCAGAAGATCAATGGCTGTGACAAAGGTATGCCAGTATCCTTACTGAAAGCCCGATGGCATGGTCTGCTTGTAGTGTTGAAACAGTTTGTCACTTGTGAAGGCTGTTTTGGTCTTGTGTTCCTTTATCATCTGTGTCTGCTCATGATTTTCATAGGGTTTCCTTTAAACATGCCTTATTATATTTGGAGGAGCCTTTACAAAATGGCTAAGAGGTATAAAAAACAACATTTGGATTCGAGTCTTTTCCACCACGGTTTAATAATTTTTTTTCTTACACATCAATTGAGTTTGCAGAACAATGATTGGGATTCTTTTTTAACCAGAAATGGTTTCGCTAAACCAAACACTGAAGAGATTGACAAGCTTGTAATTGAGGAAACCTTGGTCTATCCTACATCTCAACCCTCATCTACCCAGGCCTATGTTATGGCCACCCATAGTAAGCCTTTACCCGACCCGAAAGTTGTTGAGCAGGCCCATGAGCAAGTTGCACAGCATAATGACTCTGTCAAAAATTCAAAAAGACCTACAGGAAAGACGTCTAAAGGTGATGTTGATTTGGGTTTTAGGAATAAGAGAGATGGAAGCTTAATTTCGAGGAAGCTTCGAAACAAATCGAACCCTCATGCGAGCTCGATCAAGGTGATCGAGATCCATGAGAGTTCAGATTTCGAAATTGATAGATTTCTCACTGAAGAAGACCCTCTTTCGTTCCAACCACACCTCGATCAACCTTACAACTTTGTGGACAATCTACCGCCTTGTCCGAAACATAGTGAAGGGTTTCTTGGTATTAAGTTGGTTAATAAATCTACAGTCCATGTTGGATATGCTCCGGTTCACAATCATGGTTATTCCCAAGGGACCGTCACTCATTTGCAATGTTAGGCTTGCCTATTCTGGATTGATAAATACTACACTGATATACCTATTTTACAGTCATAGATTAAAGCTCTCACTGACCAGGTCGGTGCCTTAAAAAATGAAAATCATAGGCTCGAGTCTGTCATTCAAAGAAAAGGAAAACGTATGAAGACTACAGGGAATGTGATATTAAAAAATGTTGAGACTGCAACAACAATAATAAATTTTGAGATAATCTGATATGATTTGATTTTACAGTTAGAGGTAAGATTTCTTTTATCTTAAAAGAGGGTTATTCATTAAATAAATTAGATTGTTTTATTCATTGAATAAATTGAATTTCATTACTAAAATAACTAGCTACAGAATCAACAGATTCTGTAGCCAATTATTCTAATTCGAAATTTGCAAAATAATGGTTAAACATATATCTAAGTTTCTCTATTTTTTCTTTTCTTTTCAGGATATCTAGGAGTTCATGGTTACCAAGTGATCTAAATCATTTTTGAGGCTTGTTAGCCATATCTATGATACAATTCTGTATAAATAGAAATAAACTTTTTTAGCTTTGGAAGATTTAGTATGATCTGGGTGGCTATATCCCCCTTCTATTTTTGTAATCAATATCTGATCTCAGAAGATGAGACAGTTACCTTTCTGAAGGCTTTAAAAGATCATTATTTTTTGTAATCAAACATCTTGTCCTGGGGATAATTGTGGACAACTTATACACGAATTTGGATAGAACACATGTTTACATTTCTGCTTTAGCTATCTGTAAATATTGTTGTTGTCTATGGTTTGTCTATCTTGATAATTCAATAATTATTGATAGCTTCCGTCTTCACAGATTATTATGTCGTCAAGATAATTGCTTTCATACAATCCACAATTTTATGCTTCAGTTATATGAAAATAGTGATTGATTGTTCAATTCAAATATTAAGGTTTATCTTAATCTTGTTGAATGATTAAAAGCACTCTGTTACTATCAGATTTATCTTATGTATAATTGCTTGCAGTCACAAATATCACAGTTAATATTTGAATCTTATCGTTCTATCATTAAAATCCAACAGTCGATATACTATAAGGCATTTATTCCGTACAACGTAAAGGTTCACTGCAGATTTGTCTCGTGGATAGATTGGATGGACAATTTATGATCATACAGACGTCGGATGCATGCAGACCAACTCATTAATAGGTTAGTTCATTTTCTTTTATTTGTTTGTTTATCTTCAAAACTCTTATATGTGGTCTGGTTTTCATCGTCTACATATTCTTCGTCCATAGTATGTTTGATATTTAATCTTACAGATACATAGAGATAAAAAACAAAAAAACAAAAGAGATAGTTTATTTTGTCTTATTTATCTATTTTTATCAAAAGAACCATCGATTCATAGATTTTCGTGAGTTCAGATCAAAACTCACAAATTGTATAAAATGTACATAAATTAGAGAAAAAGATCTGTTTTGTAAATATTACTTAAAATAGTTATATACATATATGTACATATATATATTAGTGTTTAGTAATTAGTTAGGTATTTCATTTATTTATTTGTTTCTTTTAGGACTTTAGATTGGCCAATGGAGCCGTTAAACCCGTTAGAGTGAGTCATACCAAACAGCTTGGGTTAATTAGACAACCCCAGACCAGACTCGTTCTTCCAATTGACGGATGGTCAATTTCTCCCGTCAACAAATGACGCTAGAAGGAGGGCCTGGACACTATTGATGGCACGTGGAGGTCGCAAGACTCCTCCCCCACACACCCGCTCACCTATGGTAACAAGAAGTCATTCTAAGGACAACATTGTCTCTCAAACAAAAACCACATCAAACAACAATCCACAGATTACCGTTGAACCAGTAACACCAAACCCCCTGGGGTCCGACGCACAAGAAATTGTTCGTCAATCACTTCTAAGGGCACAAGGTGCTTTGGCCTGTATTAGACAACCAGGTCGGCCATTGAATCAACCGCTAGATTTTTCTGATATTAGAGAGCAACTTGAAGGCATTGGTCTTATCCGAAATTCTATAGATCTAGATCACATCATCACTCCTGTAGCCGAAGGATCTGGTATCTTACCATTACCACTGCCTTCATCTCCATCCTCTTCAGGAGAAGAGTCATCGGATGAAGGTAGTTCTTCATCTCAGCCTTCGACACCACCCATACATATGGCAAATCCAAATAATCCCGCCAGACCTTGGGTAGATCAAGATGTTGTGGCTATACCTGGACCCCAACATCCTTTGCTTAAACATCCGGAGAAATGGCTCCCTAAATTTGAACCAGATTCCAAGCAGATTGCTGAGGATCATATAAAAAAATTCATGCTAGCCATTAGACTCTGAAGCATGGAACACATAGACGTAGTATGTAGACTTTTTTCCGTACACATTTGAAGGCAATGCCTCTACCTGGTATTTTTCCCAACAACCCCATACCATTGTATCTTGGGATAGATTCAAATCTTGTTTCCTTGAGAAATTCATAGATGACAAATCTCCCAAAGTCTTAGTCATGGAACTCTCCAGTTTAAAGATGAACCACAAGGAAAAAATAAAAGACTTTAATCAAAGGTTTCTAACATTAAAAAATCGAATCCCCAATGATTCAATGCCTGCTGAAAATCTTATTGTCGCATACTATACCAAAGCTCTGCACCAGAACATAGCAATATGGGTAAAAAGGTCTAAGAAAACAACATTATTGGAAGCCTTTGAGGAGGCAAGCCAAATTGAGAAGGATATTCTAAGCCTAAAAGACAATATCAGTAACGAGGTAGAGATTACCTCATCTTCCAAGAAGAAAATAGAAATTCTCCCTAGACCTCCCCAAACCAAAACTCAATCAGACAATTCAGATCTTGAAAGTTTACACAAGGTCGTTCAGAAGTTGTCAAATCAAGTTATATATTTAAGGAGATCAACTGAAGAAGATTCTTCAAGCAAAGGGTCTTACAAACCCCCTTTTAGAAATCCTTTTCCTACAAATCAGCCTAACTCAAATTCTGAAGGCCTAAATCTAGAAAGCCTACAATATGCTATCCAGACAATTCTGGAAGCACATGACAACTTAGTTCCCCCTGAGATTTCTGAAGACGTGGTTGAACAAGAAATAGTAGAAGAGGATGAATCCTATCCCAACATCTTCGGGATTTTTTCAGATAGTATCTTTCAAGCTAATTTTGAAACAGTACATCCTTACAATACTAGAAGCGAAACAATGAATAAATCCTCTTCTGAAATTGGAACTAATCCACCTTAAAAACAGTCTAAAAAAATTGAAACTAAATAGAATTCAACAACTCCAAGTTTAGAATATGATTTGATTGAAGATCTCAAAAACTTAGAGATAATATTTCTGTTTATGAATTATTGAAATTTCCTTTTCTCCTGCAAAAGATGCTTCAGAATATTGCAGAAAACAACAAAAACAACAATCTGAACAACAACAAATTTGCAGAAAACAACCCTAAAACACCCCAAAAGGTCTCTGTTAAAACAACATTAGAATCCTCTAATAAAAGAGACCTTGCTGTAAAAAGCGTAACAAATGTAGATAAAATAGTTATATGGGCTGAGACTAAAAACCAACAAACTTCTGTTGTTAATACTCGTAAAAATGTCCCACTCTTTTTGTTGACTTTTGAAATTTTCAATAGGAATGTACATAGTTGTATGGTAGATTTTGGTGCATCGTCAAACGTAATTCCTTGGTCTGTCTGCCAAAAAATCAATGCTGAAGTTCAACCTTCCAGTCTGAAAATTATTCAGCTTGATCGGACCAGTGTTAAGGTAATAGGTGAATTAAAAAATGTACTTATCATATTATCATCTAATCCTAAAGTCCACCATATTATTGATATTATTGTCGTTGATATCCCTGAAGTATATGGCTTATTTTTAAGTATGGATTGGTCTGAACAACTGCATGGTTATTTTGCAACAGATTGGTCTCATTCGTGGCTGCCAGAGAATGGAAAGCCTAACAAAATCAAGATCAATCGTGAGCGTTACCTCAAACTTACGGTAACTAATTTAAATGATCCTAATGAACCATTCACTACTTCCACCAATTCACCCTAAATGCAGGGGATGAACACCTTTTTCGGCAACTTCGTGGTTGAAACTTCTACCATTACTGACCCAGAACAACAATCTAAACTCATGACATGCACATAGTCAACAATCCTCTCTAAGGTGTCACATACAATTGATGAGAACCATATCTGGTCTCTTTACTTCGATGGATCTAAATCTAAAGAAGGAGCCAGCGCAGGATGTGTGCTCATTGATCCAATAGGTAACAAAACTTTGATCGCTTGTTGGTTAGAATTTGAATGCACAAACAATACGACTGAATATGAGGCACTCCTACAAGGTCTCGGAAAGGCACTATATTTGAGAGTCCAGAATTTAATAGTCTTTGGTGATTCAAAAATTGTGGTCAGTCAGGTAAGAAATTCCATTCATTTTCTATCTCCACATATGAAAAGCTATCAAATTGAGGTATGGAATCTAATGAACAATTTTTTTGCGTTTAACATTAATTCTATTCCAAGATTGAATAATTCCGAGGCTGACTTGTTGGCTAATGTCGCTTCTAAACTATTTCTCGCAGAAGGCCTTTCTCCGAACGCGTTTTTCGTCGAGTTGTTGTTCAGACCATCTATCCCGGACAACATCAATAATTGGAGAGTTTTCGATGACGATCAACAGATCATCATTTTTCTCCACATGGAAGACACTTTCCAAGGTGCAGTTAACGATGAAGGTACCCATGACGAAGACCTCCGCAATTTTACGGTAATATCGGACCCAAGATCTCTTGAAACGACATCGGATCTGGTAAATTCTATCCCAAAATCTGTGGTAAGATTGGAAAAGTTTTATGATTTGCATGATAAATTCAAAAAATCACTAAATTGTAAAACAAATAGTTCTTCCTTGACCCATGAAAAGGTAAATCTAGGAACTAAAGATAACCCACAATGCATCAATTTGGGAATGGGATGCTCTGAGAAGGAAAAGTCGGCATTTATTAAGTTGTTTAAGGAATTTAATGATGTCTTTGCTTGGACATATGATGATATAAAAACCCTCGATCCTAACATCATACAACACATTATTCCCATGAAACCCCAGACTCAACATTTTCAACAGAAGTTGAGAAAGATGCACCCAAAACTTGAACCGACAGTCAAGAAAGAACTAAACAAACTATTGAATGCCAAAATAATCTTCCCAGTGAGACATACACAATGGGTCTCTAACCTTGTCCCTGTAAAGAAGAAAAGTGGTGAAATCCGACTATGTGTTGATTTCCAAAATTTAAATCGAGTGTCTGATAAAGACAACTACCCTGTTCCTCCCATGGAACAGATTCTCCAACATGTATCCGGTTCTAAAAGATTATCACTGCTGGATGGTTTTTCAGGGTATAACCAAGTCCTAATGTCTCCCCCAGACCAACTGAAAACCACTTTCCATACTCCATGGGGTACCTATGCTTATAGAAAGATGCCCTTTGGGATTATAAATGTCAGTGCCACTTTTTAGAGAGTGATGGATATTGCTTTCCGTGGTCTAATTAATCAATCTGTAGTAGTCTATATAGATGATGTCACTGTCTTCTCAAAGAATAAAGGAGATCATTTAGCTCATTTAAAAGCTGTTCTACAACGATGTTGTAAGTACGACATCTCTCTAAATCCCAAAAAATATGTCTTTGCAGTAGAACAAGGCAAGCTGCTCGGAATCATTGTATCCAATGAAGGGATGATCATTGACCCTGAGAGGACTCAAGTCATTTCAAAACTCCCCCCACCCCTCTTCCAAAAAGTCCATGAAATCTTTCTTAGGTCAGATAAATTTTGTTAGAAGGTTTGTCCCCAGTTTTTCAGAAATGGTCAGATCATTACAAAACTTAATAAAAAAGGATGTGCAGTACCATTGAGGACCTCTAGAAAGTTAAGCTCTTGACTCAATAAAAAAGGCCATAGTGGAGGCTCCATCCTTAATGAGCCCTGACTTTTCGCGTGATTTCACTCTCTACACGTTTGCCTCTAATCGGTCTTATGCCCCTGTGCTAACCCAAAAGAATACTGAAAACAACAAAGTTCCTATTGCCTTTATGAGTTCAACCTTTAAGGGAGCAGAGCTTAATTACCCAACAATAGATCAATATGCTTATGCTGTTTTTAAAGCAGTAAAACATTTTCGATCTTATATACTAAAATCTAGGATGAAAGTCATTGTCCCTTACCCCGCTGTCAGGAATTTGTTAGTACAGAAAGAACTGGGTGAGAAAAGGGAAAACTAGGTCACATCCTTACAAGAATATGACCTCGAGATCACTCCAACACAAATTGTTAGAGGCCGAGGTTTATGTAAATTAGTTGCTGATTCAACTATAGAACAACAAAATCAAACTGATATTTTATTTGAAGATCAACATAATCGAAATCAAATCTGCTGTGTACAAAACCTTACTAGTCCTTGGTATGATGTCATCAAGTTTTATCTAATACACGGATCAACTCCCCGTCGCCTTGATCCAAAAAAAAGGAGAGCGTTGAGATTAAAATATGCTTCTTTCCAACTGGTGAATAATATATTGTTTCGCCAAAATTTTGATGGAATACTTATGCGTTGTCTGGAAAGAGATGAAGCAGATAAAGTTTTATCAGAATTACATGCAGGGGAAGCTGGTGGGMATTTCGGTGGAGACACCACTACCCAAAAAGTATTAAGGGTAGGATATTACTAGCCCACTGTTTTCAAAKATGCCCATACRTTATGCCGCAAGTGTGTAATATGTAAAAAGGATTCTATACGAGTACAAAAGTCAACATTCCYGTTGCAACTTGTCTCGGTAGATTTCCCTTTTCAACAATGGGGCCTTGACATTATAGGCTCAATTAATCCCACATCATCGCATCAACATAAATACATAATTACAACGATAGACTATTTCACCAGATGGTCCGAGGTTGCACCACTAAAAGTGGTAAACACCAGTCAGGTAATATCCTTCCTTAATTCAAACATTATCACTCGTTTCAGTATTCTTGAATGTCTAGTGTTCAATAATGCTTCCTATTTTTCGTCTCTCAAAATGAGTGCTTTTGTTTTAGAAAAATGAGTAAAACTAAAGTATTCTGCCAGCTATTACCCTCAAGGAAATGGTTTGGCGGAATCGACCAATAAAAACCTGATCAAGATCATTAAGAGAATGGTCTCCGAAAACCACAAAAACTAGCATAATGCACTATTCAATGCAATCTTGGCTGATAGGGAAACTCTGAAAATTGTTGTTGGTAATTCCCCCTTTTTTCTCATTTATGGTAGGGAAGCAATTCTTCCACCGCACGTTCTCCTTCCGTCTCTGCAGTTATCACAGAAGGTTCAGGAAGAAGACTGTCCTCCTTTGGAAAGTCGGATTAATGATTTGCTGAAGTTAGAAGAAGTAAGGGTGCAAGCAAAACAAAAACTGGATCAAGATCAACTCATTGTCAAAAGCTGGTTCGATTCCAATTCTACCTCAGACAGGAATTTTGAGGTAGGTGATCTTGTCTTTAAGTGGGACAAACCTCATGAGGGGAAAGGTGAACATACTAAGTTCCAAAACCTGTGGTTGGGACCATTCTTAATTGCTGAAAAACTAGGTCCCAGTTCTTTCTACCTACAAAATTTAGAGGGATAGCTAGACACCTTCCCGATGAATGGTCAAGCTCTCAAAAAGTATTTTACCTGAATATTCTCTGATACACCTTTTGTACATATTTTTCTATTTTGATTTCTTTGCTTTCCATTTTCTTTTTTGGTTTGTTTTTATTTTCATTTTTGTTTATTGGCCTTTTTGAGTCAAACATGCTTGTATTATAGTCTAGTTCAGAAGAAGAGAACAAAATGCTTCATCTCGAAATAACTGTCAAAGGCTGTCAGAGCATCAATTGCTGTCTTTCTTTGAAAATGTAGGCTGGTTAAAGATGATATTTTGTTTGAGAGTCTATTTCTTGGTTTCAATTTACACTTGAAAGTATTCACGATTATCTTTAAAATAGCTCTTTACGCTGTCTCTTCTCTTTAAGAAAGCAACTCAACGATGTCTCCCTGTCCTCAAAAATTAGTTTTATTAATAAACTATTTTTAGATCTTGATGAAGGTTAGCTGGAAAAATTTAAATTCCTGGGAAATATTAAGTTGTGTTAAAAAACTGGAATTTTCAGCGTCACCCCGCTCTGTTGAATATCTTTAAAACTATATCAGAATGTGAATAATTTCTCAGAGAGCTATGGGAAGTGTTTGTAAACCCGTCGGGACACTGAACAAGTCTGCTGGCAGCGGGTAAATGCATGCATGATGCCAAGACAACTTCGTCGGAGTACTGAACAGGCCCGCTGGCAGCGAAGCGATGTCAGGTAAAAGAAAATTCTCAGGTATGAATATTGTTTTTGGCCATAAGTGTCCTTCATTCTGATTTGAAATTTCTTGGACAAGATACATACGTCAGAGTGGGTTAATTGAAATCACTGTCGAGGCTATGGATGCCTACTGGCAGTAGTGGCCCTGTCAACAGTATTGGAGACATTAACTTAAATGTCGTGGCTTTCTTTTGTGAAGTTTGTCAATATATTTCATTCTTTTTAATGAAATATATCTTAAACTGGATTGCGTCATGATTATTAAAGATGTTCAAGTAACCTTTCAGTTGTTCTTTGATTTGAAATCTTTCAGATTTATCTAACCTGAACTTGTTCGTATTATAGAGATAACTACTTCTCCTAACATGTCGCCATTGTTGGCAACCCAACATATTTTTAACTTTTTATATCAATTAAATGATCTATGTAGCTGCCTAACTGGGCTCACACATTTTTCTATTCTTCATAAGCAATTTTCGAAATGACAATTGTAAATTTTCGGTTCTTCCTATTGTTTTTGTTTTCATGCTTCGTTCATGACTGAAAGCATGAAAACGAAGCATTAAAACTTACGATTGTGTTACCATTCTATTTGAAAAATTTATGAAAGACAAAATGTCTCTACAGTTTATTAATGAAGCCTTGTTCCTTGCTATGAAGACTATTCTCTTTGTTTCTATTCCTTGAATGTCAAGCATGCTTATGGATTGTTAATTATATCAACAAAGGACCTTTTGATTTGAGAATTGATATGGTTTTAGTGTGGTATTTGGTCATATGTTCCCTCATCATTAGGCTTTGATTTACAAGTTTCACTCTCCCAAACTTTACGACCGAACCCACTACATTGCGCATTCATTTTTATTAATGCTTTGGTCATGTATTGTACTTTATGAGAAGTGGCAATACAATTATAGTCAGCCCATCATTTCGAAGCTTGGTCTTGGGATTTGCAACATCCCTCGCATTCATTTCAAACAATTCCTGTCTTTTCATTATGTATTTTCTTCTCATACGCCATAAACTGTTGATGGTTTTCAGGCTTGGAGTATACCTCTTGTCTGCTCTTACGAACCCTCCTTACGCACTATTTGGGTGATTGCCTGTGATGTTGAAATGACTCCAGTTGTTAGAGTCTAACCTAACGACACTCAGACCTTGCTCCTATGCGATGATCCTAGAGAGGATATCAAGGGTAATGGTTGGCTCGTTTTCCTTGAAAAATTCCAGGGTTTCAACCTACAGACTACTCAAGAATTCACTCTCTCATTCGATGGATGTAGAGCTAAGGTGGGGGACATTCAAATTGAAGTCACAGAGGACTTTTTAAGCCAAGCTACATGACTCCCTGCGAGCGGTCAGAGGTGGTTCAAGAATGTTGAGGTAGAAGAGGTTCCTTGGAGTCTTTTCTTTACATCTCAGAAGATCAATGGCTGTGACAAAGGTATGCCAGTCTCCTTATCGAAAGCCCGATGGCACGGTCTGCTTGCCATGTTGAAACAATTTGTCACTTGTGAAGGCCGTTTTGGTCTTGTGTTCCTTTATCATCTGCGTCTGCTCATGATTTTCATAGGGCTTCCTTTAAACATGCTTTATTATCTGTGGAGGAGACTTTACAAAATGGCTAAGAGGTATACAAAGCAACATTTGGATTCGAGTCTTTTTCCACCACGGTTTAATAAATTTTTTGCTTACACATCAATTGAGTTTGCAGAACGAAGATTGGGATTGTTTTTTAACCATAAATGGTTTTGCTAACCCCAATGCTGAAGAGATTGACAAGCCTATAATTGAGGAAACCTTGGTCTATCCTATAGCGCAACCCTCATCTACCCAGGCCTGTGTTATGGCCACTCACAATAAGCCTTTACCCGACCCCAAAGTTGCTAAGCAGGCCCATGAGCAAGTCGCATAGCCTAATGACTCTGTCAAAAATTCAAAAAGACCTACATGAAAGATGTCTAAAGGCGATGTTGATTTGGGTTTTAGGAATAAGAGAGCTGGAAGCTTAATTTCGAGGAAGCTCTGAAACAAATCGAACCCTCATGCGAGCTTGATCAAGATGATTGAGATCCATGAGAGTTTGGATTCCGAAATTGATAGATTTCTCGCTGAAGAAGACCCTCTTTCGTTCCAACCACACCTCAATCAGCCTTACAACTTCGTGGACAATCTACCACCTTGTCTGAAACATAATGAAGAGTTTCATGGTATTAATTTGGGTAATAAATCTACAGTCCATGTTGGAGATGCTCCGGTTCACAATCATGGTTATTCCCAAGGGATCATCGCTCGGTCGCAATGTGAGGCTTGCCTATTCTGGATTGATAAATACTACACTGATATACCTATATTACAGTCACAGATTAAATCTCTCACTGACCAGGTTGGTGCCTTAACAAATGAAAATCATAGGCTCGATTCTGTCATTCAAAGGAAAGGAAAATGTATGAAGACTACATGGAATGTGATATTAAAAAACGTTGAGATTGCAACAACAATAATAAATTTTGAGATAATCTGATATGATTTGATTTTACAGTTAGAGGTAAGATTTCTTTTATCTTAAAATAGGGTTATTCATTAAATAAATTAGATTTTTTTATTCATTGAATAAATTGGATTTCATTACTAAAATAACTAGCTACAAAATCAACAGATTCTATAGCCATTTATTCTAATTCGAAATTTGCAAAATAATGGTTAAACATATATCTAAGTTTCTTTGTTTTTTCTTTTCTTTTCAAGATATCTAGAAGTTCATGGTTACGAGGTGATCTGAATCATTTTTGAGGCTTCTTAGCCATATCTATGATACATTTGTGTATAAACAGAAATAAACTTTTTTAGCTTTGGAAGATTTAGTATGATCTGGGTGGTTATATCCCCCTTCTATTTTTGTAATCAATATCTGATCTCAGAAGATGAGACAGTTACCTTTTTGAAGGCTTTAAAAGCTCATTATTTTTTGTAATCAAACATCTTGGCATGGGGCTAATTGTGGACAACTTATACACGAATTTGGACAGAACACATGTTTACATTTCTACTTTAGCTATCTGTAAATATTGTTGTTGTCTATGGTTTGTCTATCTTGATAATTCAATAATTATTGATAGCGTTCATCTTCACAGATTATTATGTCGTCAAGACAATTTATTTCATACAGTCCACGATTTTATGCTTCAGTTATATGAAAATAGTGATTGTTTGTTCAATTCAAATATTAAGGTTTATCCTAATCTTGTTGAATGATTAAAAGAAGTCTGTTACTGTCAGATTTATCTTATGTATAATTTCTTGTAGTCACAAATATCACAGTTATTATTTGCGTCTTATTGTTCTATCATTAAAATCCAGCAGTCAATATACTATTAGGCATTTATTCCATACAACGTAAAGGTTCACTGCAGATTTGTCTCGTGGACACACTGGATGGATAATTCATGATCATACAGACGTCGGATGCATGCAGACTAACTCATTAATAGGTTAGTTCGTTTTWTTTATTTGTTTGTTTATCTTCAAAACTCTTATATGTGGTCTGGTTTTCATCGTCTACATATTCTTCGTYCATAGTATGTTTGATATTTAATCTTACAGATACATAGAGATAAAAAACAARAAAAACAAAAGAGATAGTTTATTTTGTCTTMTTTATCTATYTTTATCAAAAGAACCATCKWTTCATAGATTTTCGTGAGTTCAGATCAAAACTCACAAATTGTATAAAATGTACATAAATTAGAGAAAAAGATCTGTTTTGTAAATATTACTTAAAATAGTTATATACATATATGTACATATATATATATTAGTGTTTAGTAATCGGTTAGCTATTTCATTTATTTTATTTATTTATTTGTTTCTTTTAGGACTTTAGATTGGCCAATGGAGCCGTTAAACCCATCAGAGTGAGTCATACCAAATGGCTTGGGTTAATTAGACAACCCTGGACTGAACTCGTTCTTCTAATTGACGGACGATCAATTTCGCCCGTCAACAATGCCCAATTATGTCACCTTGGGGCACCCCAATTTTATTCGTGAAGAAGAAAGATGAGACATTGAGACTATGTATTGACTTCAAACAATTGAACAAAGTGAGTATAAAGAAAAAGTATCCTTTGGTAATGATCGATGATCTCTTTGATTAGTTAAAGAATGAAAGGATATTCTCAAAGATTGATCTCAAGTCAGGATATCATCAAGTAAGGATTAGAGACGAAGACATCGGTAAGACTTCCTTCAGGACAAGGAATGGTCATTACGAGTTCACAGTGGTGCCATTTGGGTTATCAAATGCACCGGTTGTTTTCATGTGCTTAATGAATGGTGTTTTCCAGGGATATTTAGACAAGTTTGTCATTGTCTTTTTGGGTGACATCCTGGTATATTCCAAGTCAGAAGAAGAACATGAGCATTACTTGAGGATGGTATTACAAGTGTTAAGAGACCACCAATTGTATGCAAAATTGAGCAAGTGCTCCTTTTATCAAAACTGAATTCACTATTTTGGGCATATCATATTCGAAGAAGGGATATGAGTGGACCTTGAAAAGATTGAGGCCATTAAAGGGTGGAAAACACCTAAGAATGTGATTTAACTCATATCCTTCATGGGTCTCACTAGATACTACAAAAGATTCATTGCAGGGTTTTCGAGGATTACTCACCCAATCACTTCCTTGCAAAGGAAGGGCATGAAATTTCAATGGACAATAGGATGTGAAAAGAGATTCCATCAATTGAAACAATTGTTAATTGGTGCTATAATTTTGAGGATTGCTGATCTGAATTAAGATTTCGTGGTTTGCACAGATGCATGAAAAGGAGGACTTGGCAGAGTCCTCAGTCAGAATGGGTTTGTGATGTGTTTTGAATCCAAAAAATTGAAAGAGCATGAAAGGCTCCGTGCCACTCATGATTTGGAGTTGGCAGCCATAGTGCCTGCCTTGAAGAAGTGGAGGCACTACCTCATGGGAAAGAGGTTTGAGATGAGGACAGGCCATAATGGTTTGAAATATTTGTTTGACCAGCCAACTTTAAATGATAGGCAAAACAAATGGTTGGAATTTCTATGTGAGCATGACTTTGATATTAAGCACATCAAAGGAAAAGAGAACAAAGTGGCTAATGCACTTAGTAGGAGAGTGCATGAACTGCATGATACAACCATTAGCATGTATCAAATTGATCTTAAAAACAAAATTTCTAAGGCAACAAAGGTAGATTTGCAGCACATAGAATTGGTAACAAAATTACAACAAGGTAAAATGCAGCAGAAAGTTGAAGATTATGAATTGGGAAATGATGGAATTCTATTGTACAAGAACATAATTTATGTACCCAATTCTCATGAATTGAGGAGTATGATTTTGAAGGAGATGCCAAATGTACCTTATGTTGGACACCCAAGATATCAGAAAATAATTGCAGCAGTCAAAATCCAATACTATTGGCTAGGCATGAAGAAAGGAGATTGTTGAGTACATTGCTAAATGTTTTGAGTGTCAAAAGGTCAAGGCTAAGCATAGACACCCAGTTGGGTTGTTGTAGCCATTTCCCATTCCCGAGTGGAAGTGGGAAGTGTTGAAAATGTATTTCATCACCAAATTTCCCAGAACAAGCAAGCAACATGATGCTATCATGGTGGTGTTGGGAAAACTTACCAAAGCTTCCCATTTCATTCTTATGAAGGTTACTCACAAGGAAACCAATGTTGCTAATATTTATATGAGGGAAGTAGCACACTTGCATGGCATACCCAAGACAATTGTGTCTGACAGAGACCCAAAGTTTACCTCAAAGTTCTGGAAGGGATTATTCAGAGGGTTTAGAACAAATATGAACTTCAACACAACTTATCATCTCGATTTTGATGGGAAAACATAAAGAGTGAACCAAGTGATAGAGGATATGCTAAGGATGTACATGATGAAAAAACCATCTAAATGGGAAGATTATCTACACTTGGTATAATTTTCCTACAACAATGGGTACCAAGCATCACTGAAGATGAGCCCATTTGAGGCACTTTATGGAAGAAAGTGTAACACACCAATAAGCTAGGACAACCCAGCTGATAGAGAAGTGATTGGGCCAGAGTTTCTCAGGGAAATGGAAGACCAATTGTTGAAGATAAAACATAATTTATAGGCTGCCCAAGATAGGCAGAAAATATATGTTGACAAGGGCAGAAATCACATGGAATTTAAAGTGGGTGATCATGTTTTCTTGAAGGTGAAAGCCAACAAAAGTTCCCTGAAGTTAGGAAATTGTTCCAAGTTGGCAGCTAGATATTGTGGGCCGTTTGAAATCCTAGAGAGGATTGGACTAGTAGCTTACATGCTTGCATTACCTGCATCTATGATTATTCACAATGTATTCCATGTATCATTTCTCAAGAAATATATACCTGATGCTAATCATGTTATTGATTGGAATGTGATTCAGGTGGAGCGAGGAAGCACTTTTCAAGTGCATCTGGTATGCATAGTGGACTTGAAAATCAAACAACTCCAGAATCAAGCCATAGGGATTGTAAAGGTCCAATGGATCTGGTACAGTCTCGAGGACACAACTTGGGAGAATGAAGATGCTATGCGAGCATAATACCCACATCTTTTTGCAGATTTTGGAAATCTTGTTGATATTATGTAATTAAGTTGCATTGAGGACAATACATAAATAAGGGGAGAGGATTGTAATACCCCAAGGCCAAGCCCTTGCTAAATTATAATGATGTTTATAGGTTGGTGAGCCAAGTTTTTATAAGCTATGAGGATGATGTATTTATTATGACGAAGAGCCTAGATGTTGAAGGCCAGGGAGCCCGATTTTGTATATGTAAGTACTCACATCATTAATATAATTACATTGTTGTGTGTAGACCAAACATAAAGAACGAGTTATGGTGGACTAAGCTCCACTGGGTAGGGAAAGGGATGGGGATGAGAGGCTTGGAAAAATGGCCAAGCTAGAGGGCTTATTGCTAAGGGAATATTATAATATATTTTCCTAAAAGACTAAGGTACTTTGGGGAAATAACCCCTGTTATCCTAAGTTCCTTCGGGGAGAGGAATGAGCTCCCAAGAAGAACCATGTGTCAAACTGATCCAAGTGGATATTGGTGGCCACCCACCTATTCCACTGGCTCGAAAAACAATTTTCCACCTTGGTAGTTGTTCGACAGTTTTTCGAGTTCCAAACTTTCGGGACCGTTTTGAGGCCCTAAACGATGTTTTTTGGGGATTTGGGGCCCAAGTGATTGCCAAAGGCACTGACCTGGGCCAACCAATTTTTTTTCTTGTCAGTTAGACCTTTCCAATAGGCTATCGTGCGCCTAAAACATAGATCATATGCAAAATTTATGACCCCAGGAAGTTGATGTACTAACTTACCCAAACGGGGCCCACGTGAATTTTGGTGCTTCATCTCCTAGGGTTAAGTTTTTGGATGTCTGGGGTTTTTGACATTCCTGTTTTATTGTAAAAGGCCTTCAGAGCCTCATTGTAACCATATTCTTGTGAATGAGCACAACCATCACATCTCTTCTCATAGATAAGCCGCCACCATTCCAACAAGCTTGTTTTCCGGTGCATTTTATAGTTTCAGCTTATTTCCTTATTGAATAGAAAACTAGTTTTACTGTATCTCTGTTATTTTGTGTTAAGCATACTTTAATAATATTTATTCATTTCATTCTGCTAATAAAATCTGTATCAGTGGTATCATAGCGATCTTATCCTTGTTGTCTTAATGCATGTCCCCAATGAGGTCAGGGTACAAAGAATTGGGTCTCGAGCTTGTTTCTCTTGAGGACAAAAGCTCCCGCACGCCCAAGAGACCTCTCATGGAAGGAGAAAAGAAAGATGATGGGACAATATATCCTTTCAAAATGTTTCTTGAAGAAGGCCTCACATAATAGAGGAACGAGATGATGGATAGTTTCACGCAAATCCTTCGGCGACTACCAACATGCGACACATCTTCCTCAAGTGGAGGCGCCACCCCCTTCAAGGTACAAATCAACTTTAATATTCCTATATTTGAAGGTTAGATAGACACAGATGCTGTAGACAAGTGGTTGAATCTACTAGAAGGGTATTTTTCTATCCATAACTTTTTGAATAGAGAAAATATTACTTTTTCTCTCCTCAAAGTCGTTCCCCATGTCAAAGATTGGTGGGAAAATTTCTATGAGTAGAAGGAAACAAAGGAACCCTCATTATTTACAATCACGACCACCTGGGAATCCTTCATGGATTCTATTAAGGAAAAATACTACCCTGTCGGAAGTTATGATGACTTGTATACCAAATGGACCACATTGCGGTAAGAAAGAGACCAAGCAGTGCCAGAGTTCACAAATATATTCAATACCTTGCAAACCAAGCTGGGTATCAAAGATTCAGAGTGACATCTGGTGCTAAAGTATCGCGATGCTCTACATAGATACATCCATATTGAAAGGGAATTTTTGGACATCTCGTCCTTGGATGCGGCCTACCGATATGTTGTCAAAATCGAGTAGAAGATCAAACAAAAGAGGCTACAATTTGGGCTTGCGAACCCCTCACAAAAAAATCTAGGAAAAGGTGGCCCCAACCCATAGAATAAATGACAGAGAAAATATGGATAGTATCAAGACAACCAATCCAAGCTGCAAGGAAATAAGGACACCAGAAAGACAAAGAAAGATATCGGGAAGTGGTGCGACTTCCATAAGAGCCCTTGGCATAACACTGCTGAGTGCTACTCAAAGTAGTCACCGATGGCCGAAGTGAAAGCCCTTGAATAAAATTTATTTTCTAAGTCTGAGTCAGAACCAGAAAGGGGAAGATGGATCATTGACATGGAACCCAATTCCACCTTTGCTACCACCAAGCTCCATCCTGCTGAACCAGATGAGCCAGAAGAAGGAGAGCGCCTCTTCCATTCAAAGATTTGGGTAAGAGGCACCTCACTGCACTTCATCTCCAGCGATAGCCAGAAGAACCTCATCTCAGTAGAGCTTGTCAAGCGGTTGGCCCTGCCAACAACACCGCACCCACAACCCTACACCATTGGATGGTTCCTCCAAGGAAGCGATCTCCACGTCAACTAACAATGTCTACTGTCGTACGACATCAAGGCCTTCAAAGACAAGGTATTGTGTGATGTTTTTCCTCTCGAAGTTTGTAATGTTCTTTTGGCCAACCTTATTTAAGCAAACATCATGTTGTATATGAGTCTAGGCCTCATAGTGTTATTATTACTTTGAACATGAAATTGTACAGGATACCCGAGGCAATCCCTCTTAGTGCTATTTCCTTGATCTCTTCCAAGCAATGCATGAAGGTCATCTCTCAGATTGGGAATTTTTTCTTCTTCATGATTCACTCTCAGAGTGAGTGAAAGATTGTAGCCACATCTAGGGCCTCCATGACCAATCTCTCCACACAACAGAAGTAAGTGGATAAGGTCATGGAAGAATATGCATATATCTTCTCCTCTCCTACCAGGGTACCTCTGCACTACCAGGTCAAGCATCCCATTGATCTGACCCCAGGTGCACCGCTACCCAATGGGATAGTCTACCATCGCTCTTTGTTAGAAAATGAGGAGATCAAGAGGTAGATCCAAGAACTGCTCCACAAGGGGCACAACTATCCCAACTCATCGCCTTGTGGGAGCCCAATCATGCTGGTGTAGAAGAAATATGGTACCTGACGACTCTACATTGATTATTGGGCTCTGAATAAAATCACAGTCCAAAACCGATACCCAATTCCCCGAATCGACGACCTCCTTGATCAACTCGCGGGGGCCAAATACTTCAGTAAGATTGATCAGAAGTATAGCTATCACCAGGTCCCAATAGAATAGACAAATGTATGGAAGACTTCCTTCAAGTCAAAAGAAGGTTTTTGTGAATGGCTGGTCATGCCCTTTGGTTTGAAAAATGCTCCAACATCTTTTATGAGGATGATGGATGATATCCTATGACCTTTCACCAATAATTTTGTAGTGGTGTATCTGGATGACATCCTCATATACAAGAAGACTTGGGCAGAACACTTGCAGCATATTCAATAGGTTCTACACACCCCGTGGTAGCACAAACTATATGCAAACTTGGAAAAATGATCCTTCGGCATGGACATGGTCAATTACTTAGGCTACATCGTTGATCAGTATGGTGTGCATGTGGATCCAACCAAGATTTAGGTCATCCATGACTGACCAACCCCAACCACACTCATTGAACTTTAGAGCTTCTTGGGCCTTGCCAATTTCAATCACAAGTCATGCTGAGATTCTCTCAAATCGCATGGGCCCTCAACCAAGTAACCATGGGTGGTGGTAAGGAAAAATTTGTGTGGGGCCTATTGCAACAATAAGCCTTCGATGAATTGAAGAAGAGTTTGTGCTCATCCTAGGTAATTTCATTACCGGACCTGCAACATCCCTTTGAGATTGAGACAGATGCTTCAGACTATGTTGTGGGCGTCGTTCTCACTCAACACGACCACCCCGTGGAATATCATAGTAAGACACTATCATATGCTGTCTGTAAGTACCATACTTACAAAAAATAAATGTACTCCATTGTGCAAGCCTACCACCAGTGGAGACATTACATTCTTGGGAAGGAGACAATCATCCACATTGATCACAAGCCCCTATAGTTCATGCAGACCCAAGGAAAATTGTAGAATGACCACTATCAGAAGTGGTCATCATACTTACAATAGTTCTCAACATCAAGTATAAAATAGGAAGTACTTACCGAGTTGCTGACTGCCTCAACTGACCTCCAGTCACAACACTCACCACAGTGCTAGACTCTTGCGGTCACGAGACCTTCGAATGCCCCCACCTCTACAAGACAGACCCCGACTTCTCCACCACCTACCAAATACTAGGCACCAACTCAATGGTCACTAATTTCCATCTCCAGGGTGGGCTGTTGTGCCGTCTATGCCATCTTAGTGTTCCATAAAGAAAGTGCACGAAGATGAATTGGGAATCTCACTATAGTCGGGTGGCAAGACACTTTGGGGTCGAAAAGACAGTGGCAGTGCTGTAGAAAAAATTTAACTGGCTAAAACTTCAACAGGATGTCGACAAGTATATCAGGTCCTGCACCACCTGTGCTATTGCCAAACCGACCACTACGAAACAAGGCCTGTACAATCCTCTGCTTTCTCCTTACATGCCGTGGAAATCCATCTCAATGGACTACATGTCGAGCCTTCCGTCCACCAAGAGGGGAAATAACAATGTTTTTGTGGTTATTGATCACTTTTCCAAGATGACGATTCTAGCCGCTTGCAAGAATAACATCACAACAAAAGCCACTGTTAAGCTCTTCTTTGAATGAGTATGGGTGCATTTTGGGATCCCATAAACCATTATCTTAGACCATGAAAATTGGTTCCTCAACTCATTATGGTCGAGCCTCTGGTCACTGATGGATACCAAGCTCACCAAATCCACTGCCTTCCACCCCCAGACAGATGGCCAAACTGAGGTCGTCAATCGAATGGTCATATATATCCTACACATGTACAATTAAAATCACCCCCGCACATGGGATGAGAGTCTTCCCTATGTCCAACATAGCTACAACCAAGCCCTACATAACTCAACTGGCCACAACCCCTTTTAGGTGGGGCTGGGATTCCAACCATTGGGCCCCATGGATGTTTCACTATCCCTGACAACCACCTCGACCGACTCATCCCCTTCTCCACCATAAGTTGACAAAGCCACCCGGTTCATTGAGTAGATCCAACACATTCTCCAACTGGTTCAGGATATTCTATAGAAGTCTAATGCCAAGTACAAACAACACCATGATCAACATCGGGTGCCACATAAGTTTAAGGTGGGCAACAAAGTTTGGTTGCATTTGCAGAAAGAACTCCTTACAGGGCCCCATCATAAGCTTCACCCACTCCGTTATGGGTCGTACACGATCACCAAGGATGTGGGTGACAATTCTTTTGAGATCAACATTCCCCCTTTCCTTGGTCTACATACAGTCTTCAATGTGGCTCTCCTTCGACCATATTTCCCACCATTATTGGACACCTCAGTGATAGCAGAGTAGTTGACACCAACAATGCTCAACAATGACTACATGCAACAAGAATCCAGTGATCAGATTGTGGACACACATATCAAGGGCACTCATTAGAAAAGGATCCAGATTTATCGAGTCGTCAAAGCAGGGCAACTCTTGCACGAAGGCAAGTGGCTCACCCGGAGCCAAATTCAACATAAATTTCCTCATCTGATGGGGGAACTCAACGTAGTGGAGACCATTACTTCCTAAGGAGGGAGGATTGATCCAGGTGGATATCAGTGGCCACCCACCTATTCCACCGGCTTGAAAAACAATTTTCCACCTTCGTAGTTTTTGGGCAGTTTTTCAAGTTCTAAACTTCCGGGGTCATTTTGAGGCCCTAAATGACGTTTTTGGGGGATTTGGGGCCATTATGAAAGCACTTTCCTGGGCCAGTTGAAAAATGTTCTTCTCGTTTAGAAATTTCCAATGGGCTATCGTGCACCTAAAATGGAGATCGTATGCAAATGTTACGACCCCAAGAAGTTGATGTACTAACTTACCCAAACAATGCCCACATGACTTTTGGCGCTTCATCTCCTAGTGTTAGGTTGTTGGATGTCTAGGGTTTTTCACATTCCTGCTTTATTGTAAAAGGCCTTCAGAGCCTCATTGTAACCATCTTCTTGCGAATGAGTGCAACCGTCACATCTCTTCTCAGAGATAAGCCGCCACCATTCCAACAAGCTTGCTTTCCGCTGCATTTTACAGTTTCAGCTTATTTCCTTATTGAATAGAAAACTAGTTTAACTGTATCTTTGTTATTTTGTGTTAAGAATAGTTTAATAATCTGTATTCATTTTGTTCTGCTAATAAAATATGGATCACAACTTGGGTGCATGTAGTTTTTTGGGGGAAAATCCATCGTCATGGGGGTTCACTGGCCATTGCTTCCATGCTCCCCACTCACGCACGCACTAAGACTGGGCATTCACACAACCAACCATTTCTTGCATCGTTGACCTCTGCAACCTATGAAACCTGCAAACCTATGAAGCTAACCCATTTTTCCTGTGAGACACAACACAAATGCACGGTTCTTGACCCATATCACACCCTAGCCATTTTACTGTTGCTACCCACATTTTTCTATGGATTGGTGTGGATTGCTATCATTACCAGAACCCATACTCAATTTTTCTACTATGGTTACCCATTTGACTTAGGAGCTGGACAAAAGAAGTAGATTGTTAGATCTGTTGTTTTGAAGAGGTGGGTTTTCAAGCCCGTGGATTGAAGAAGCAGGTTGTCGGGCCTATGAGAAATTCTCACCTGGACAAGATGATACCAATTTGTAACACCCTCGACTTTCTACTGGGCAACGTCACGTGAAATAAATACAAAACAAAACTTCTCACTCTGTTATGATAATCAAATTGTCCATACCCATGCATAGACCTGTTGGGCTATGACAAACATAGCTCTTTGCATAACATCATACATATAAACTTAAACAACTAACATGCTTTCTACTAATACACAAATTAATGAAAAAATCACAGAAATATGCTACAACAACTTACACAGGCAATATTATAAATATCATGGCATGTACAAAATACACATCATAAAATTTAACATAGAGATGGTACTTATCTTTTTATGAAAGTCACCAACTGCGTGTAGACCTTCCACTAACCTCCCAGCCTTAGACCATGCTGCTTGAAACTATCAGCAGTGGGTCACCCCCGAGCTGGAACAAAACTCCACCCATGGTAAAGGGAATCCTAGGCTACGATGAGACTACAGAAAGCTATACAATGCAACATGAAGGATTTCCTCCTAGGAGCCTACTTATGCCCACCTCTCACAAAATATAATTCCCCATAAGCCTGTCCCACCCTAGGAATATACACCTTCACCGTTCCACAGTCCATCGACTGCTCTACTTCTCTTCCAGGGCTTCAACAACATGCTCTGTAGCTATTGCTGGACTCCCTCCAGGAGAAATCACTTCCCCAACAATCTCTCTCACCTCAAGAGAGTTTCTCATAGGCCTGATAACTTGCTTCTTCAATCCATGGGAAAGAGGTTTGAGCCGAGGACACACCATAATGGTCTGAAATACTTGTTTGATCATCCAACTTTAAATGCTAGGTAGAGAAGATGGTTGGAATTCTTCTATCAGTATGGATTTGATATTAAGCACATCAAAGGAAAATATAACAAAGTGACTGATGCAATCAACAGGAGAGTGCATGAACTACATTATACAACCATTAGCATGTATTAAAATGATCTTAAAATCATAATTTCTAAGGCTACAAAGGTAGATTTGCAGTACATAGAGTTGGTAACAAAATTACAACAAGGTAAAATGCAGCAAAAAGTCGAAGATTATGAATTGGAAAATGATGGAATTCTCTTGTACAGGAACATAATTTATGTACCCAATTCTCATGAATTGAGGAGTAAGATTTTGAATGAGATGCATAATGTAACTTATGTTGGACACCCAAGATATCAAAAAACAATTGCAGTAGTCAACAACCAATATTATTGGTCAGGCATGAAGCAGGAGATTGCTGAGTACATTGCTAAATTTTTGGAGTGTCAAAAGGTCAAGGCTGATCATATACACCAAATTGGGTTGCTGCAACCATTGCCCATTCCTGAGTGGAAGTGGGAAGTGGTGACAATGGATTTATCATGAAATTTCCCAGAACAAGAAAACAACATTGTCGTGTTGGTTTTGTCACTTGGGTGAGCAAAAAAACAACACTTGCATGTCTAGATGAGCCTGCTAGACAAGATAGAAGTTTTGTGAGTGGTTTAGATAAGATAAACACATGTATAAACAAACAAATATACTAAAAAAACTAAGAAATAAATATTAGAAAGCATGAGAAATTTAGAACCATGAAAATCAAACAATGACCAACATAATGCTACCAATGGATCAATAGTTTGGTAGGAAAAACACCATAGATAAAGTTTAGGGACTTATGAGTCCCCTCTTCCTCCTTTGGAGGGCGCTTGAGTTCCCTAATTGAGAGTTCTTCATACAATGGAAGAAATGGAAAATGGTGAAGAAAAACAATGTCTATTTCCTCAAGAGGTGAGTGGAATGGCCTATTGCAATGGTGCTTGAAGGCTTCCAAGAGAAAAGAGGATTCCCAAGGAAGAATTCTTGCAGCATAACAATACTACAGAGATCTTGATTTCTTAGTGCACCCATGGCTCTTATTTATAGCATTCATACATGTCAAAATGTAATTGGTTCATAGTGTGGACAAGGGGCCTTTTAGGGAACTCTCTAGACCTTGACCAAACTCCAAGCTAGATTTCACTCAGATATGAGTGTCAAATCATGTTGGGGGTTGGTCCATATGTGGTTGAGGGGCCGACAAGATCCATAAATGCACCATTCATAGAAGTGCATGACTTTTCTCGTACACAGTCACAATTTTTTCACATTGTGCGTGACGATGGTTGTATTGGCCCACACATACTGTGCATTGTGCGCATGCTTCCTTTGGTGAATCTGCACATTTCAAATTTTCGCCCAATTTGTATAGTTTTTTTCCTTTTGAATGCATTTTGGTGTTGTAGGTGGACTAATTGCTGCTATCATTGATGTGTTTCTTTAACCATTTGTGTGCAATGTTGCAGATGATTTTTCAGTGATAACAAATGCCCCCTGATGTGTGATGTTAGGAGCATACATATAGCCAAAATACATCAATGTTTCTTTTGATGAGAGTACCATTGTGATGAAGAGTGAAGAGAGGAACTGCAAGAGTGATCTGCAGGAGGGAGAAGGAAAACAGTGTGACCCAAACCTTTCTCTACGGAGAAAAAAAAAATCTGTGTACAAACGAGGTGAGCATGCCCCATGATCGTGTCATGAAACCAAAATTTGAGACTATAACTGAAGATGTATGCTAATGTAGATAACAACAATGCCCTCGAGGGTGGTTGATAATGACATATGACAGTTCTGAATGGTGAACATACTCTCAAGTGAGGCAAGGGCGACTTGTAAGAATTGTCGATGACTCATAGGCATTGATGGCCTAATGAATTCAGAGGTCTTTGGATGGTATGAAACAACTGCAATAGTCACATAGTAAGACCCACCGTAACATGGGAGTTTGCTGAAGTCAAATTTTATGGGGGTCAATGACATAAAAAATAAGTGATGATTCTTTCTGTGTCATCTGAGTCTCCTCATTGTAAAGGTAATGAGAGTCAAGATATTGCTACCCTTCTGGAAACTATGTTGATGTTGACATAAAGGGAGGCACGATGCCAAGAAGCAAAGGGTTTCTTGAAATCCACTGAGTGAGAGGTGATATCAAGTACTGACGGGTAACATGAATGAAGTCAAAGTGTTGTGAGACTAAAGACTGCCCTTGGTTGGGTATTTTGAAGGGTGACTGGCAGCAACCGTAAAACAGAATATAGTGTCAGGGGGATGACTAGATATGAGGTTAAATTGTGCTAGAGGCTAACAAGGTGGACAAACTCAAATATCACGGGTACATGGACTTAGGATACTTGAGGTTCATGAACGATGTTGGAATGAAAAAGAGTGGATGCCCCAACCAAGGAAGACATGGGTTGCTTTGCCAGAAATAAGAAGGCCATCAAAGATGGTGACGAAAAAGATATGTATATGATGGAAACAAAATGCTTTGTACAATTACAAAATAAATAAAAAATAAATTGGGTGGAGTATACAGATACAGAAACGGGTGACCTAGCGAAATATGGCTTAGCCGGTGAGGGCACAAGTTTGTGAAAGAGAACTGGTGGAGGCCCCATGGGTGGGTTTCTGTATTAGGTAAATGAATGGAGGACAATATGTAGATGGGAAAATTGATTGTGGATAAAATGGAGGGATAATGAAACTGAGGAGATGCAGTAAAATAGAACTACAATGATATGACGTGGAAGTCTAGTGGGAAGGTTAACAATCTGATGAGAAGAAGTATGGAGTTCATTCTTAGAAATGAAAAAGAATATCGGGACTCCCATCTCTAGGGGGTGAAATCAACATGAGTGTCAAGTTGTTAGGGGGAACTATGAATGGGACAACTCATGTGGGGGAGATTGCTACCGGGTGAAAATACCCAAATGAAGTAGAGGTAAAGGTACTGTAGAGCCAGATGTAAGGACCCTAAAGGTAAATGTCAAAGGTTATGACTGGGAGATGCAATTGATTTACAAAGGGAATAATTACATGCTAGTTTCGAACATATACCTGAAGGGGATGTAAGATTGCAGAACAAGTACTTGAACATGATGTGAGAAAAGTTCCCCTCTAGGGCCAAGTGTAGATGATGACCCGGGGAATGTGAATGTGTAGATGGTGGGACTTGGATCATGTGGCTGAGAATGGATAAAAAAAAAGAGGCTCTGGGCTCCTATAACAGAGTCTGGAAGTTGGGAAAAAGGGGATATATATGGCTGGTGGGCCCACAATGCCACCTCATTTGTACTTTTCACTGTAGTTGAATTGACGAGATTTCTTTGAGGAGATTTGGATATTGTGGGAGTGTGAGGCTACCGATCTAAGAATGGTGAGAGATAGGTTAGTGGTCCTATCCTCCTGCATTTTTTGAAATTATTAATTTGTAGGTAGGGACTATACAAAGGGACATACAAGGAATTTTTTGGGTAGGGGCCCACTAGTGCGGGGGAAAAGGAGGCATACTTGCGCATATGTGCATAGGTATAATTCCGTTTCCAGCGCACAATGTGCAATTGTGCTTGACTCAACCACACATGTGGGCACAAGGGATGGGCAGACATGCCCACATGATATGCATGCCTTTCTAACTGACATCTGCACACTCATGCATGACTGTTTCTCAGACAACTGTGCATTAGTGCACAACTATGCAAAGAACAGGCGTGCACATGTGTGCACCTGTGTGGGTGAAATCTGCACACTAGAGGCAAGGCTAAGGGGTTTGAAAATTTTGAATTTTTGATGCTTTTTATGGATGATGAGGATGATCAAGTGTTTCTGTGTGGATGCAGGTGATCAACAGACTCTGATAGCACAATGCTAGTGCACTGGAGAGAGCGTGACTAGGACTGTCTACAGGAGGCAGTGAGAGTGCAACCGGGTGTTCGGAGATACTTGGTAGTTTGAGGTTTTCTCAAGTTTTTCGACTACCCTCTGATACGGTCGCATGAGTGCCTACTTCAATATATTATTGGGATGTGGAGCACTAATATGCAGTGCTTCATAGTTAGAGGTCAACAACTGGCATTATCGACCACTGAGGATGTGTATTTCTTGATGGGGCTCGCATTCCCTAGGATGGCCCTTTCTATCGATCCCAAATTGTCTGGGGATGAGTGAGTAGGTGACTTGGTGGCTCACCACTACACTGGACTGAACCCTATGTCGGGTTTGGTTATCCAAATTGAGGTGATATATTATTTTTTGACAGAGTGCATCGCCGCTATGGTGGTGTGGATATACGAATACTTGAGGACTCAACAGATCACTGGGGGTCAGCTGAGGATAGTGGAGCGGGTCTTGGATGGGGAACTTTTTGCATGGGGTGTGCTTCTGCACACCAAGATGATGTGATAGGTGAACCGGTTTTAGTGAGCCGACTCCAATGACTTTGCATTCGGGTCCATTCTGGTGGCCTAGTTTTTTAAGATCGTACCTCTATTGCGGCAGAGGATTGTTCTCAAGCCCATGGGGCAACAAGAGGCGTGATTGATGTAGTGGGCCCATGTGTTGGCCCGACATGGAGGTGGAGAGGATGGCCACTATTTTATGACCATAGTGGCGTGAGTGTGGCGACAGATTCCAAAGGTGATAATGAGGTATCCATACATGGGAATGGACTACCGCCATGACCCAGATATGATG
>JZKD02S0208086.1:305560-350035 GCA_000966675.3 Picea glauca
GTAGATGTGGGACACCGAGGCCTAGAGGCGGAGGTGGTTGGGGAGCCGACTTGCCAAGGACCACTATGACTGATGCCTGCAGAGCCGAGGGCAAGACAGAGGCAGTGAAGAGATGATGTTGGTGCTAGACCAACGTATAAGCCACATGGATATGTTGGGGTGCTGCTAGGTGACCCACGTTGATGATTCAAGTGGGTTCTATAGGGTGTACTAGAGAGTATGTGGGCTCATATCCAAGATGTGGAGGTCCTAGAGCAGTGTATGGGCATTCCGGTAGAGTGGTGGGCCCTGATCCATCGGGCGACAGTAGCGGGGGAAACAATGACTGGTCATCTTCCTCTTATACTTGGAGTGCCCCCAACTAGTGGGGCCCCTCCGACTGAAAAAGGACATGGGTGGGGGATCTCTGGGGGCACTGTGAGTGCCAATTTTTGTATATATAGGCTTGGGAGCCTATTTTTGTATAGGGTAGTTGATACCCATTTTGTACTCATAGGGGTGGGGGGATTCATGAGCCTACGAGCATTTTGTACATGTATTTTTGTAAACACTGAGGACCTTCATGATTATATTTATATATATATGGATATATTTTGGATCACTCACGTCTCTATGTGTTATGTTTTTTATGTATGATGTTTTTTTCTATCTGTTATGGCAAATGTATGATGCGATGTATAAAATGGTGTTTAATGTGATAAATTCCAATCTAATACTAGGCTAACCATGTGATTTGCTACTTGATTATGTGTTCGTGGAATATGTGTAAATGTGATGGAATCATAGTTGTGAGATAAGAGTATAACTTGCAGGTATTTACGAAAGAGACAAGGATTTTGAACACAATATACATGGTTGAGCTACAAGATGACAAGCTGGGAAGATAAGAGAACTTTAAGGTGACGAATGTGGTGGTGTCTGGCCTCGGTGAGGAGACCAATGATGACAACGTATTTAGTTTGGTTGTTGGTGGCCAACCCCAAACACATGCCACTGGAGTGGAGCAGGACATGTGAGGGAGTATAGATGGCCCAAGCGGCTGAAGCGAGATTCTGGGTCCAGCGGCTGGCATCATCAGTGTAACCGATGTGGTAGGCTAATGGATGATGCATATATCAAATTGACATGTGATATATCAGTTACCGGGAATGGTGGTATGAAAGAAGACTAAAAACTCTACAAATGTCTACAAAGAAAAACCTAAGGTAGGATGGCTATGCTTAGGTGTAAAACCTCTTTAAGTACAACCCGTTGACAGGTTCTTTGAGAGGATATCCTTATGGAGAGGAAAATATGTAGGTGCCTTTAGTGAGGCAGTGTTGGACGATGAAGGGTCCATGCCATAATGACTAGAATTTCCCACGACTGAGAGTATCATGGGTGATATCATAGCTAACACGAGACTGCCTTCGTTAATGAGAAAAGGTTGACATGGTGGTCAAAGGTGGCTTTGGACCATTTTTTAGTTGCCTCATTGTGTTGTAATGAAGATGAACAATCTTCATCAAGCGACTCTAAGGTCAACATGCACTGATCCATTGGAGAAGTGTCAGGTAATAGCTCAATGGCAGTGCGTAATGTGGGGATTTCACATTTGATTGGGAGGGTGGCTTCTATCCCATGAACTAGGTGGAACGATGTAAAACTGGTGGCAGTTTTGATTGCCGTGCGTTAATCCCATAACGCAGAAAACAACATATGATGCTAGTTGGTCTTATGTTTGTAGAAGGTACGTAGTAGCATGGTTTTGAGGACTTTGTTGACAGCCTCGAACTTTCCATTGGACTGAGGGTAGTATGGGGAGGCAAAATCATGGGAGAAGCCTAATTTTGAGGATATTTTTGCAAAACTCTTGTTCTCAAAATGTTTACCATGGTCAAACACTAATTGTAGTGGGACTTCGAACCAGGTAATGATGTGGTTAAAGAAAAAATACGTTGTTGTGTCAACAATGTTGTTGAAAGTGGGCATGTTTTCGACCCATTTGGTAAAGTAATCTATGGCTACGACAATGTACTTGTGTCCATTACTGGATGGAGGGTGGAAAGTCATGAAGTCTATGCCCCATTTATAAAAGGGGCCAACTATGATGACTGGATGTAGAAGAGTTGGTGGCGCCCGTGGTTTGTTTGCATAAAGATGGTAGTTGTCACATCGCTTGGTAGCATGGATGTAGTCATGAAACAAAGTGGGCCAGAAGTACCTTGCTCGAATGATCTTTTGGGTGGTAGACATACCTGAGAGGTGGCCACCGACGGCACCGTTGTGGAAATCATTCAAGATTTTTTTGGATTCGTCAATGGTAAGACATCGTCGAAGAATAGTATCGACCCCTCATCGATAGAGAATGTCTCCAATGAGGATATATCGGGGGGCCTGATGGTGAATGCATTGATGATCATCTAGAGAGATACGAGACCCAAAATTATGTGTCCGAAGGTAGACGAGGAGGTCGTTGTACCAGGGTTCATAAGAAGGGATGAGGAAGAGGTGTTCGTCAGGGAAATCCTCATTGATGGGGAAGGCTTTGGCGTACCTTACCATGTTCCAACCATGCACATAAACCATGTCCATCAACCATGTACATAAACACCATACCATGTACCAATCATATACCATATCATGCCATACATCGTATACCAATAAACCAAGAAATGCACCAACAATGTATCTCAACAAGTAGATCTCAACCAACATGTACCATGCATCCAATGATGTGCCTCAAGTAATATACCAAATACAAAAAACACATGCCTTTAGCATGCTCCTCAATATCACCAAGATGCAACCTCATAACAAAATATACCAAGCCTCAAGTATGCACCATTACATGCAACCAAACCATACACTAATATAGCCAATAATGCTTCTAATGAATGTACCATAACATCACCCAGATGTATCATATCACATACTATCATCACCATGCATGTACCATAACCCTTAAAACTTACCTCTGATCCTGTAGTTGACCCGTTATACTGTAAACTGATTTGTAACTTCTTCCACAATCCTTAGCAACTAGGTACCAACATCTCTTCTCACCCTTTCACAATATTTTCACATATACGTGAATTCCTTTACTACCAACCACAAACATCCGTGCTTTTCTCCATTGCAACTCATGTACATCCACTCCCTTTTGACCTGAAACTCGCCAATGCCTAAAAAACTAGGGTTACCCATAGTTTCTACAACTCTGAGATGTCCACCTTCGACCTTCCTTTGTTACTTTAGACTTGACGTCAGATTTAACCTTAGATTTGCTAACAAAAAGATAAACCATAACATTCACAAGATAGATATTCAATGTAAGTGTGTGTCCTTATGAGATACTCCTTGAGGTGTTTATACACTTTTTCATAGTAACTTCTCTCCTTACTCTAGGGATTTATTTTTGCAACCACTTTACCCTTTGACTAATAATTGTAACCAACTAGGGTCTTCTTGACCACTCTTGGGGGCTTCCAACTTTACAAGGCTATATCTCCCTAACCGTGAGGAACCACATGGCGTACCACATATCACTATAAACTGCATGGCAAGGAATATCCATCTATGAGTGTCTTACTTGCAATTTCACTGTTCTTCATGCCCATATTCCTCAACAAACTTTGGGTCTCATAACCACACCTTTAGGGATACATGTAGACTACATAAAATGCACCCAACTAACTCATCATCAATCTAGATCATACAAATATTAGTCAAATGGACAACAATAGTATCCACATCTCTAGACCTCTCTAAGGGTTGACATCAATATCTAAGGTTTGACATCAATATATAAGGGTCAACATCAATCTCTAAAGTTTGACATCAATGATAACTAACTGTCCAAGAATCTCCCCCTTTAACATTGATGGAAACACCAACATTGATGGAAACACTGATCAAAATATCCATGCTCTTCCTATGACCATTGCTCCTCATCAATGTTTCTCACTCTCCCCCTTTGACATCAATAGATAAGGGTATCTCTCCTTGGGGATATTTCCCCTGTTGTCATGCATCTGTTCTTTCTCTTCATTTCCATGCCTTTGTTCTTTATTTTCTTCTTTGAAAAACGGTAAGTTCCCTTGTCGATATGTCTCCCTCTGTCTGCATGCTACTGATATTCTTGTCTAGATATCTTTCTCTGATGATTTCTCTTCCCTTGACTTTTCTGCAAGATGTAGACCAATGTAAGGCTACCTGTATATGTTTCGTTTCCTCACTTCTAGTTTCACTAAATGTCCATTGGTGCTTCCTCTTGTAATTATCTGACATATATAAAAAGCATTCAAAATTTGATTTCCTCATTTACTTGTCATGTTCACTTGACCATACTATTCAACAATATCCTTCTGATGATATAGATTTTGTTGATGGTTTCTCTTTCCCTGTTCTTTTGTGCCTTTGATTGCTTTCCTTTCTATGACCAACTGATTCCAATTGGTTCGACGAATTCCAATTGTTAATACATTTCTAAGCATCTCACGAATCGATCTTTTTCCATAACTCATCTGCTCAACTATCCACAATGTTGACCCATCTATCACTGTACTATACTGTTGCAACTGCTCATAACATATCAAATGTGTCCACTACAAACCAAACTACACATGTTTAGAACAACATGTACTAAAGATATCTCTTCCTAAATACATATGTGGAATACAATCATAAACTTCTACATGTGTAACTGCTAACTGATACGTATGTGGGAGCACTATTTCTCAACTAATAAATCTGTCATTACGTACTTTTTCTTTCTGATTTCTCTGAATCCATGTCTACAAATACTTCAACCTACTCGAAGGATGGCTCTCTAGTCTATAGTAGCTACTGCACTAAATCCCCTTGTTCAATATTCATATTCATTGGAATTCTCCAATCCAGGTGGCTCAGTAAAATACCCACTATGATGCAGAGTAATCTTCCTCTTCATATGTAGACTCATCATACATTTGAATTCCAACTTCTTTCTTTATTCCCGTGGATTGACTTTTCACTACAATGTACAATCTCTTGAACTTGTTCTTTATTCACCTACTCTTCTTTTGTTTCTCGCACTACTGCAAATCTCATGATGTCTGGGACCTACTATTTATTCACCTGTTCTTCTTGTTTTTCATTTCTTTTCCAAACCTTTTGTTATAGCACAAAAGAACACACTTATGTTTTTGTTCCATGGCCTAACCCTTTCCTAATGATTTCTAGAATTTTCTCCCAAAGGACCTCTCAAAAAACATTCCGTAAGAGCATATCTGTGGGTTTTCCTAGTGCAACACATGAACATCCACGATTTCCCACATTGCAACCCACAAATTCCCTCAAAATTTGTGAAAAATAAATTAATTCCATGTTTTTGGGCAAGTTTTTCGGTTGGGCTCATTTCCCAACGATCCTTTCTCATACTCAATGGAATCCAACTCCCCAAATGTCTTTGGGAAGACATACAAAAATAATTGGGGGATACAGAGAGGTTAAGTCCTTTTATGCAAAGTTATGCCACCAACATCCAACAAGCCTCCCTCCCCTATAATTCTCTGAGTAACATCCCCTTTTTCTGGAAACTCCTTGTCGATAGCTTCTTTCTCCTTTTATGTCACTATAGGGTGTCTCCTTATCCATATCTGAGTCATTGAGAGAAGTTTATATTGATCAAGTTGATTCTTAAGGATTCCCAGAGGAACCTAGACAGTTGGCTTCAAGATGGTGCCTAAAGGTTGGATGAGGTTGTTGTTGATATTATGGTAGCGTAGGAGGTATTTACCTCCACGTGTAAACCTGAAAAGAATAGAATACTCTGGGAAGTAAGAAGAAACTCTAATGAGTTGGCTAATAACCCTAGAAGACATGTCATCTCAAGAAGATAACTTGTATTAGGTTATTAGCCTCCATGAGAAGAAGTTGACCAGAAGAAATAATATATACTGAACAGACATATACCCAGAATGAGAAATCGGCCCAGGCAGTTAGCTAGGATTACTATAAATACAGGAGGCCGATCTTCATTCTGGCAGGCAGTCTTAGAATTGCAGAGCAACACTTGTGCACACTGTAGTGCTCAATTTTGTGTGCAGGTTTGGAGGAGATCTACCATTGTAGCTGCTGCAACTAGCAGATCACGTTTGGCTTGGACTATATCTTGGTTAGGGTTTGGACTATCTGATCATCTCTTGTTGGTGCGCTATCCTTGGGGAAAGGAGAGCTACCCTTTGTTTGGATATCTAGCCTATGGTTTTCTTCCAGAGTGATTCTCTGTCAAGGTTAAGGTGCTTGGAGGGTGGCTTCGACCTATGGTTGGGTGAAAATAGTGATATTGTCAATGGTAAAATGAGCACATCCATTATATTCTAACAGGTTATGGGCCCACACCTCCTTCATTCAATCTAACCATTGTAAGGAAACATATCCATAAGGATATTAAGCTCATTTTATAACTTTCGCTAGGGTTTCTAGCAGGAGCAGTCACCATAGCACTGCTACTAGGGTTACTAGCAGGTGCAGTTGTAGAAACCCTAATCCTCTTGTTGAGGCACCTTAAATGAAGGGATTGACCTAATTTATGGATAGATCAATGCACCCTAGCCTATAAAATCTCCTGATACTCTCAGCAAGCCAAGACGTCAAGGTTGAGTTTTTGGTCAAATCTAGGGTTGACCAATTCAAAGCAGCCATGACTTACTCTATGAATTCAGAAAATAAGTTAGATGGAGATTCTAACTTTAGAGCGTGGAAGACAAGGATTGACCTCATCCTGTCCAAGAATAAAGTGCTGGATATCGTGAAAGGAAAGATCGTGAAACCAGAGTTTGGAGAAAGAAAAGAGAAAGAACCGCAAAACATTGCAGTTATGGAAAAGTTCAAAGACGGTGACATCAATGCCATGTGTATCATAGTGGAATCTATAAAATACCACTTGATACCCTACATCTCCCATCTTGACTCATCAAAGAAGATGTACGATGCCCTAACAAACCTTTTCTCAGTTAGAAACATTGGAAAAATAATGAGTCTAAAGAATGAGCTCTGTGACATGAAGATGAATGATGATGATAGCATAACATCATACTTTGTGAGGATCTCCCAGTTAAGAGATCAACTACAACCCATTTAAGAGATCATTTCAGAGAAGGAATTGGTAAACATAGTACTCAATGGTCTTCCCAAGATGTGGGGTGCATTTTCCGCAAGCATGAACATAAGAAAGGAGTATCCTACATTTGAAGAACTTTGGACTTGCTGTGCTTAAGAAGAATCCAGGTTCAGTGCAAAAGAGAAACCCCAAAAGAAGTATGATGATCAAGCCTTCACAACAAGATTCAAGAATTTCAGGAACAAAAGGAAGTTTGGTTCAAGGAGGAAGACAAATCAAGAGAAAGATATTTCATAAATACAATGCTTCAACTGTCAAAAGTATGGTCACTACAAGAATCATTGTCCTGATCTAAATAAAAGGAAGGATAAACACGAAGCATCAATTGCTGAAGAAAAGGAACCTACAAAGAAGACTAAGCAGGATGAAAGAGACTTCTTCTTCTGAAGGTGACAATACTCTTCTTAGTTATTTTACATATCTTGTTTGCATATCTTGTATATCTATATCTTAGAAGATAATATCTTCCAAGAAGAACGATACTTATGGAAGAACAACAAGATACGGATTGCTATCATTATACAAGTCGGATAATACACATGAAAGGATGAAATACATCAAGAAAATCATGTGGAAGCTATTACAAGATAAGCCAAAATCAGAATCAATCCTGAAGAGACTTAGAAGAAGAAAATACAGAAAGAAGTCGACAATCAAGAGGAAATTAGAGAAAGACTTATGAGGTTTTGCAGAAGACAATAAGATGGAAGCATGGACTCTGTTAGATGGAGGGAGCTGATTATATATTGCAGAAGACAATAAGGATGTAGACGGAAGTGTGGAATTTGTTAGATGGAGGGAGCCAATTACATGCACTCATACATAAATAAAGGATTAGGAGGGAGCTAATCCTATGATCCATTGAATATGATGAAATATATATCCATGGTGGCAGCCATGAAAGACAGTACGTTTTCAGTTCGAACTTAGAAGAAGTCTTCTTCGAAGAGAGGCCTTGAAGTATCCCTAGTTTTCCATCCACGTCCGTGATCTTATGATGAAAGGAAGAAGTGGAATATTTAGGGCATGGAATCTATAAGAAAATCCATGGACCCAAGAGCTAAATAAAAACATGAGGAAGAACATGAAGATTCCAAGAAAGAAAGAGAAGACGAAACAACCAGTCATTGTATTAAGAATCACAAGATCACCAACTTGATATGAACTCAATAAAAGCAATCAAGTAGAGGAACTAAAAGTTGTGATGAAGAACAATGTATATATATGCAAGTATTGCAAGATCCAGAACTAGAGGTTCTCCCAAATGGAGGGATAAGACTATGATGATTACTTGTTCCAATAAATCAGACATACCTCTACATGAGTCTTTATATCATCCGCAATATCCATGGGTTGGAGTTCTACATCAGATAAATGCAAACACTGTTCTTCAGAGAAATTGAACAAAGAGCGTATGAAGAGAAACCTCAAGACTTTGAAGCATACCAGAAAGAGATCCTTGTATGCATATAGAAGAAGATAACTTGGTGGAGAACCTCCAGTGCACAACATAAGTGTGGTGAAGATTTTCTATAATAGAGATATTGTATCAAGATGATTACTCAGAAGATCAGATCTCATGATGATAGAAGAAGTGCCACATGGATATGTTCTAGTTTTTCCAAAATTAATATACTTTATTGATCAGAGCTACATGAAGACTTCAAAGAAAACTAGTGTTCCAGACCGAAGTACATCTGAAATCAAGCATTACATTATTGGTGATGAATTCCAGAAAGGAGAAAGTGGTTCTCTAATACATATCTCCACAAATGAGTAGATAAGTAAGACATTTTTGGTAAATCTTCTGTCCAAGATGAAAGTGTTCGCGTACTCAAGATGGATCTCGTGGAGATGACTTCCTTATTGAAAAAGGAAGAGATGAATCCCAGGTTGGGAGGGAGCACTAATGTATTATTGATTGATGGACAATCATTTTTCAGTTTGAAAATGGTCCAGGATGAGCATATTTTTTCCAGTTCGTAAAGTGGATTGAGATTTTTGATGGATAGACATTTTCCAGTTTGGAAAATGGTCCAGATTGCTGATGTACCATAGAAAATGATGTCCCATTGTGGTTAACATGGGGAGTGGTCTAAGGTAGTCTCTCTTCTTGAGGGTTACTCAAGAAGACTGGACCGCCTTGCCGAACAACAATTTCTCATTGTGGTTAACATGAGGAATGGTCCGTTTTGGAGGTTGGTGCAGGATAGTGATTTCCTCTTATGGTTAACATAGGAAATGGTCCGAACAATCATTCCTTAGGGTGGATTCATTCTCTCCAGGTTGCACTTTGTTTAGTGCCAGAGGAATGGCCTAGGGTGGGGAATGGTCTAGGTTCAACAATCAGGGACATACATTCCTTAGGGTAGACTCATTCTCTCCAGGTTACACTTTGTTTAGTGCTGAAGGAATGGCCCAGGGTGGGGAATGGTCCAGGCTCAGAAATCAGGACAATTATTCTTCCTTGCTTGAGAAGAATATTCTAGATAGCTCATCATTGATGTATTACCTTTTGAGGGCATATACTCTTCCTAGATCTCACAGATGTGAGTGGAAGAATGACCCAGATGATTCAATTTATATCATAACATTGTTTATGTGCAGGTTGATATCAGATGATATGAAGACCATATGTTTCTAAATAGTAGATGTATACTACTGTGGTGGATGTGTTCCATTGTTTGATCAAGTATCCACGTGATACTTGGTGTGGTAGTATACCACTAGATTGTAGTTGTGTACTACTATGGATAGACACAGTTGTGTTCTATTGAATGATATCGCTCCAATTGACTTGAAGACTATCAACAGTGTTGAAAATGATTATTAGCTAGATGGATGATCAATGAATAGAGATTTCTCAGACAAAAAATGGTTCTTGTGTCACTAAGTGGAGTGAGCATCATGTTTGATTACTCAGATAGAGTATGGTTCTGAGAGATGATGCAACTGATGACACTGATGGTGATGATGGTTCTCATGATCTAGTCATGAGATAGTCTATACAACTATGTTGATGCTGCCGAGTGAATGGTATGTTTTGTGCTCAAGACCATTACCTATAAAACCTCCCTAGCTAGGAGGGAGTGTTGATATTATGGTAGCTGTGGGAGGTATTTACCTCCATGTGTAAAACTGACAAGAATATAATACTCCGGGAAGTAAGAAGAAACCCTAATGAGTTGGCTAATAACCCTAGAAGACATGTTGGCTCAAGAAGATAACTTGTATTAGGTTATTAGCCTCCAAGAGAATAAGTCGTCTAAAAGAAATAATATATACTGAATAGAAAGATACCCAGAATGAGAAGTCGGCCCAGGCAATTAGCCAGAATTACTATAAATATAGGAGGCCAGTCTTCATTCTGGCAGGCAGTCTCAGAATTGTAGAGCAACACTTGTGCGCACTGCAGTGCCCAATTTGGTGTGTAGGTTTGGATGAGAGCTTCCATTGTAGCTTCTGTAGCTAGCATATCACATTTGGCTTGGACTATATCTTGGTTAGGGTTTGGACTATCTAATCAGCTCTTGTTGGTGCGCTATCCTTGGGGAAAGGAGCGCTACCCTTTGTTTGGCTATCTAGCGTAGGGTTTTCTTCCAGAGTGATTCTCTGTCAAGGTTAAGGTGCTCGGAGGGTGGCTTCGGCCTATGGTTGGGTGACAATAGTGATATTGTCAACGGTAAAATGAGCACATCCATTATATTCTAACAATTGTAACTTACCTTTTCCACTTGTTGGTAATAAAAGAGCTTGTTTTCCCCCATATTTGTCTTCATTGTACATTTATCTTTATGTTTACTTTGAATCTGACATATAAAATGCATATGCTTATGATAGTACAACTATTTTCTTTGCAACCCTAGTTTTGTGTCTATATTGTAGGTTGATTCCAACAGAATATCAAGAGTTCTTTGGAAAATTGGAGCGGGGATCGACATCAAACAGGAGATCAAGGTGCACCTTCTTCTTTCCTATCTATCCCTACTTTCTCCTAATTAAAGTAGTTATTTTCTTTAGTTTTGTGTGTTTTTCAATGTGGGGAGACTGTTATCTCTTTCACTTGGTCTTTCTCTATTGTGATTATGAACCACGACCATAGGGGATAAAATATCTTAATCATAATTGGTGTCTCCATTGGCGATACTCCTAGTTGGGTTAGTTTGGTTGAGGTGCCTTTCTTGCTTGTGTTTTCTTTTGTTGTTAGTTTCTGAATCCTTTTTATAGTCTTTTAGCCTCATAGGACCTGTTGCCAAGTCATGAAGCCCTTTGTTTCTGAGTGGCCCTTTTATTTTATGATATTAATTGGCTATCCACGTGTTGCATCATTGTAACCCATGTACACTTATGAGTTGCATCACTACAGCCCATGGTTACCATAAGTTTCTCTAGTAACCATCATAGACCTATGTGAAGTTGAGGTTTTTAAATTTATCTTCCTTTCTGGGTTAAGTGATTGGTTGGACCAGTCACCTGGAGTGTCCTGAGTCTCTGCTTGGTGTCTCTGTGTTAGGTTCTGGATGCCTGATATACATAATATATTAAAATCTTTCCTTAGACTATTTAGTATAAGGTTTGTTAGGTAGACTGAAAGAACAACCTTGTTTTTCTGCATTTCCATATTCGTTGTCTTTTTAGTGGGGTCTTGGTTGAACACTTTTTTTCTTTTTTCCTGCTTTCTTCCTTGTTTCAAAAATAATTTTTTTTTTCATTCCTGTGCTTATTGTTTCTTTTGTACATGAAAAATATTAAAAAATATATATATTCATGTTTGTTTACTACTCATTTCTTGAACCCTTTCCTATCATATTTGCAAGAAAAGATGTAGTTATCATTTAGGTAGTTGCATTATGCTTTGGTAGTGGTAACCTTTTTTATTAAAAAAAAGGAAAATAATCCATGAGTGCAAGTTTTGGATCCCTGTATGGATTTGCATCTTGATTTGTTCTAAATATTGCACCCAAACTCTTGTTTTCATTTGAAAAAGAAAATATTTTTCTTCATAAGAATTGTTGCATCTATTTTGATTTGAAGAAACTTTTGTGTTCTTATATTGCATTTATTTTGGAGTCGGTCTAAAAAATCACCAAAGTTTCATTTGCATCCATTTTGAGTAAAAATAGTCTATTAAAATGAACGCATAACTAAAATTTATTATAAGACTTTCATTTTTCTAGGGTAAACCAACAAGTTTAGGCTATGGCCTTGGAATAGGTTGAAGAGTAAATTTCTCTAAGGCCACTAAATAAACATAAGTGTATGAGATAGGGAGTGTAGAACCCATTTTTTCATATAGGTTGGTCCAGAAGCTCCTCTAACACAAGAGTTAAACATAAGGTCGCGTAGGGAATAGCCGAGGAAATTCCCCTTCAGAGATGGACCGAGCATAGTGGAGTGATTTTGTATTGGGGGTTTCGATTGTACCCATACCTCCATGAGAGGTTGTTCTTTCGAGGCTTCAGGATTTGCTACCCTGGCCACACTTTCAATATTGACTGTCTACTATACCCCTCGAGTGCCAACTATGAGATAGTAAACATAGTTTCTCTTCCTAGGTAAATCACAAGGTGACTACAAAGGTTTGTCGTAGTACCCAGGGAAGATTTTATATCATGCACTTCACTATAGCTGGAGGGTTCCCCGTGAAGCGTGGGTACTTGCACCAAATAAGGATGATTTGTGGAGGTCAATATAACTACTTCTCATACCTTTTTTCATTGGTCCATTGGACTTAATCAACCCGTGCCTTCGTTCAAGAGGCCTTGAGCCCACTTTGTTGTGATTCTGGTCCCAAGACTTAATCCACTTGAGTCAAAATTTTGACAAAGTTGTTTGAGTCTGTCCTATCTTTAGGGACTTTTTAGTGGTGTGTTTGGTGAAGGTAGTTTAACCTTAGGAAGTCGAGTTATTTTCAACCGAGAGCTAATCCCTCAAAGTGACCAACCTTCTACCTCAAAGATCAAGAAGAATTCAAATCCTTCTGCCCAAGGAAGTGATTAGGAATAATTCTCCTTTGACCCCACAAAGGCGTCGGCTTGATCAATCCAACACTTTCTTAATGATTGGTCATTCTGAGATCGTAGACCCTAAATCTCCAGAAGACAACATCATAGAACCATAAGAGGTAATTGTTGAGGATCATGGAGCTGAGGAATTCACTCCACACACTAATTCTCCATTACCTTCAACTTTCCCATTTCCATTCATCTGAATCCCACCTCCAAGATTGGACTTTGCTAATAGTAGCCTCATTTGGTGGGCCATTATGGATGACACTTTTCTAGTTTTAGGGTCGGGATCCCTCGCAACTCCCACCTCAATGATCATTACAGGGGGAATATTCCCTCCTGGTGTGTCCGATAAAACAAAAAATGTGGTTCAATCCACCATTGCTACGACAACCAACAAAATTTCCTCGTCGATTGTCGGTCCCACTCAAGTTTCAAGTGCATCAACATCTTTTGCGTCAACAACAAAAACTTTATCTTACAAAATTCCATCGATGGGAATGCTTAATGCATTGGTTAGTTCTCATCCAATGTCCCACTCATCGAATGTTGGTGCTGGGAGCAATTAAAATCCTTACCAAGCCCTTTCTTGGAGCAGAGGTCACATTCCTCTATCATCTCGATTCATCAGAAGTGGAACTGTTCCATTTTCCAACCCTAACCTCGCATGGGGTTGGGGTTCTAATATGGGTAGTGAATCCCAATCCACTAGTATTTCATCCACTTTGACCCCATTCACACTTTCTGGTGGGTTCGGGAGCAACCCTTTCACCGCATCTGTAGTGTCGATAGGGGGCGACCCCTTCCAAGGTCAACCCACCCCCTGGATAGGACCATTTTGTTTTCTAGGGATGCCTTTTGGGAGTACCCCTCTCCAAGGATAGTGGAATCCCTTCCAAGGGATGTCACAAGGGGGAAAACCCTTTCTCGATCAGTCCACCCGCATGCAAGGATTTTTTCCTTTCCATGGAGGGTCTGCTAGATGTAACCTCTGTTTTCCTCTTGGAAACTATATAGGTGGAGGATTTCCTCCATTTAACCAGGGTCCACAAGGATTTATCCAAAGCCTTGGTTCGATAGGAAACTCTTTCTAGAAACCTGGTGCCAATTACAAACTAGGAACTTTTTAGGCCGCTCATCAGTCAATGATGCAGCCTAGGTTACCGTTTCTAGAAACTTTGAATTTACCATATATTTCCAAGTAGATGAATGATCCTATATGTCATGACCCCAATTTTCTTGCAGTCCCATATAAATTACCTTTAGACATTCCAAAGTTTGAGGGGAAAAGCAGTGAAGATCCGCAGGACCACGTGATAACATTCCACTTGTGATGCTCGTCTAACTCGTTAAATGACGATTCAATCAGATTGTGTTTGTTCTAGTTTACTCTCAATGGAGGCATTTCAAATGGTATATTGAACCTGAGAGGGGGAAGTACTTGACATTTGGTGATTTTGATATGGTTTTCTTAAACCACTACCAACTCCCTGTCCAGTACGATGCCGGGACAAAATTGTTGGCTAACTTTGTACAAGACAATGCCATTCACATTTACGATCACATTCAAGAATGGAGGAGATGACAGAGCATGATTAAGGCTATGGTCCCATTAGAGTTCCTCCTCAAATGGTTTCTGAAATCATTACTCCCATATATTTCTAAGGACATTGCAACTTCGAGAGTGTTTTGAGAGGAACATGCAATCTTTCAGGTGCAAAATTTAGAGCTTATATACTCTCAGTGAGGCATGCTCTATGAGATTATTCCTAACGCATTGTGATCCACACTTGACTTGGAAAATCCAAAGTCCAATCTACATGTCGATGGTATAGTGGGTTATACACAAACAAAATCCACAAACTTGACCACTAGAAATATGTAGAAACTTTCTATTCAACAACTTGCAGCCGGTCCAGTCATTGGGTTAACCACCCCCACCACCTAGTCTTTTGACATATATTCAGTGCAAATGAAGACTTCGAAGGGTAATCAACAACTTGGAGAGAAGAGAAAAGTCAAGGGAAAAAAAGGTGGTGGGGGTAATAAAAAAAAGTTGGATAAAAATGTTGAGAGGGAAAATGATGAGAAAAGGAAGTTAAAGTTTCCTTGTAAGCTTTATGACGATGATCACCTTACTCACTAATGCCCGTAAGTGGAAGAATCCTAGGATCTCATTAAGTTGAATCAACAACAATATCATGTTGTGTTGAAAAACCCTTTCCCATAAGGGCATAATTTTCGAGCCGGTGCTTCCAACTTCAACCCACAAGGGGGCACTTAAAGTGTTGCCCCCTCGGACATATACAAAGGGGTAGTAAACAATATTAACTCCTAGAAGCTAAAATATGTAGATGTGTTGATGAGAAATAAAAATTATGATATCCTAGAGTTGATTGAGAAAGGTAAGAAAAATTCAGAGGATCATGCCCCTCTCCATATAGAGAAGCCTAAGAAAGAGACAACGTCGCGCATACCTAAGGGTGTTTATGAAAGGACAACGCATAACCTTAATGCATGAGCCACTCCAATTTAGTTGTGGAGGATGTGGCTCAAACACCTTGTGTAATGTCCTCTTTGGAGGTTCCAAAGTTTCCCTTCATAACACACTGCATAGTTATCTTCCATAGGAGCTACATAATCTTCTAGTCAGCTCGTCATAAAGTTTGATACTACTGATGTGAGGCCTCACCTTCCATGTCATTTATTATTTTAGATCAAGGTTTTTTGCAACAATATCTTAGTAAAGAGAACCGTCGTTGATGAAGGTGCTTCGACGCGTGTGATGTATTTTTCATGTTGGAAAGCCATTGGTTCTCCTAAGATTACCCATTCTCCTACACTCTTGACTTCCTTCAATGGACATTTATTTCGACCACATGGCCTAATTACTTCATGTACAGTTACGCTAGGGGGAAAGTATGTTTGCATTGAGGTTGAAGTAGTCAACGCGCCTCTCGACTATAATCTCTTGTTAGGAAGAAGTTTGAACTACACCATGATTGTTGTCACATTGAAAGTTTTTCAAACTATATTCTTTCCCCATGATGGAAGAATCACAACTATCGATCAAGTGGCATCCAACCTTTTTGACGTGGAGGCTAATCCTGGGTCTTTTGTCCCTTAGATTGAAAAATCTCATGTGGCCACTAAGATCATCGGTTTTGGGATGTACCCTTTTCTTATGACATCTTTTGATATCCCTGCATCGATTTTGTACGTTTGTGCTACTCCAGTTAATAGGGTCGCTTCATTTAGGATGTATGTATAGGACCCATCGACCCTTCCCTCACCATATAGTATGGTTGAAGGATGATTTCATGTCGGAATGGATGAACCTTTGTCTACTGCTGAACTATCTTATCAAGCCATTCAATAGGCCACAATAGACCCAAATCAATATCTTATGGTCACTGAGGAAGATGATATCTTTCCCAAGCCTATTTGGGCTCAAGACTCTCCAAACTCTCAAGACTATTTGGATATTGTCTTTCCTTCAGATGAAGAAATTATTGAGGAAATTATCGAAGCCGAAAGGCCATGGGAGGATTCACATCATAGATCGTATTTTCCTCTTGAACTTGGTCAAGTAGAGAGTGGAGAGTTCAAGTTAGCTATGATTGGAATTGTTGATGGAGTATTCAATCCTTTGTCTAGACAAAGTGTCTATGCTGAAGGAAACCTAGCTAACATATCATAAATGATCCCAATAAAAATTTCTAGGAATATTGAAATTGTTCAAAAAGTATTTTTCAGAGCATAATGATCACAAGACGAGATCACTCAATATACAACACTCTTTAAGGAATTTCGAGATGTGTTTGCATGGTGTTACAATGAAATTCTTGGCATTGATCCTCGAATAGTTCAACATGAGATTCAGACCTATGAAAATGTGAAGCTAGTTCGATAGAAGTTGAGACCTGTGAACCCAAGAAAGGAAACAACCATAAAAGTGGAAATTGAAAATATTCTTAATGCAGGCTTTATCTACCCAGTTCCTCTTACAGAATGGGTCTCCAACCCTATTCCCATTGACAAGAAGCAAGGTACAATCCATGTTTGCATAGATTTTAGGGACTTGAATAAGGTGTGTCCTAAAGATAACTTCCCGACACCATTCATTGATCATATCTTGGATGAGTGTGTGTGGAGAAATATCTTCTTTTTTATGGATGGTTTTTCCGGCTACAACAAAAATGAAATTCGCCTGAAAGACCAACACAAGATGACCTTCTTATGTCCCTGGGTTGCGTTCACTTACAAGAAAATGTCATTTAGTCTTAAAAATGCTAGTGAAACATTCCAGTGGGCCATGATTCTTTCCTTTAATGACTTAAAGAACACAATGGAGGCATACTTAGATTATCTCATGGCTCACTCGCACAAGAGGGCCCAACATCTCTTACACCTCCGCTTAGTTTTTGAATAATGTCGTTTCTATAGTATTCGATTGAGTCGACACAAATGCATTTTTTTTGTGACCTCTGGTCGACTTTTAGGATTCATCATTTCAACAAAATGGATCATGGTTGATCCCTTGAAGGTTGAGGAAATCACTCAGTTTCCTCCCTCACACACAATCAAACAACTTCATATCCTACAAGGAAAAGGAAAATTTCCACAAGTGTTTTGTTATGAACAATGCTAACATAAAAAAGTGATTTATGTGCCTTTTAAAGAATGGGGTCCCATTATGTTGGGATGAAGTTGCACAACGTTCTTTTGATTCTTTGAAGAAGGCGTTAGTTTTGACTCCATTGTTGATTCCCCTCGATTACAGTCAGGACTACTTGTTGTATTTGGTAGCAACCGAGTCTTCAATCGACACGATTCTAGTTTAGGAGGATGATGAGCTCCAAGAGCATGTCATCTATTACTTGAGCCACACTCTCATGGGTCCTGAACTTAGATATTCACATTTAGAGAAACTGACATTGGTAGATTTTCATGCTATCCAACAACTCCGACATTACATTCTATTATGAAAGACAACCATCATCACCACAGTCAATCCATTTCAATATGTTTTGACTAGGATAATTATTGACAGGAAGTACAACAAGTGGATTGTTGTTCTTCAAGAGTTTGACTTGGAATTTGCATCTGCAAAATCTAAGAAATCTTTAGTTTGCGCTGAGTTGATGTCATAGTTTCCAGTAGAGAACAAGGAAGGTGAAATGATAGACTCATTTCCAGATGAGCACATTTTCCTCATATCTTCATCTGATCCATGGTATGGACAGATCCTTATATATCTCCAAAATATGAATTTCCATCCAAACTGTTCAAGGGACAAGCGACGACCGATCCATCATATGGCGAATCACTACCTCATCATTGCCAACATTTGGCTCCTCTACACTTTTCACTTCTTTCATAATCACTGCTAAACAAAATGTTGATTTTCTTTCTTCCTGTAAGAATTATTTAGTAGAACATAACATGATCCTACTACTACTCATGTTTATATCAACATAATTTCTTGTTGTTGTTACTGTATCCTCCAACATTGGTGTTAATTTGTATCATTGTCCATATCTCTTGAACTCATATGTGTTTTCCTTACTATCATGGTGAACTTGTTGATCAAACAACCATGGTCTTCCCAATAGTATGTGACATGTGTCCATCTCAATCACATCACATAACACCTACTCTTGAAAACTCCTTATATGAAAGTTCAATAAACATTGCTTAGTCACAGTCACATGTTGTCCCTTGTTCAACCAATAAACATAGTAAGGGTTCGAATTGTTCAACCTTTTCAAGTTTAGTTTGTTCATGACTTCAGTGTATACTAAATGTTCTATACTTCCTCCATCTATAATCAAGTTACAACATTTTCCTTGAACCTTACATTTTTTTTTAAAACTTTCTTTCGTTGTTCTGGTCCCTTTCCCTCCTTTTGTTCATATTTAAGAAAAACTCTCCCAAACAACAAATTATCACCTTGTTCTTGCTGAAGAACAGTCACATTTTCTCCAATTACTGAAGCTTTGGCATCTTGTGTGACTTGCACCCATGCTTCACCTCTTCTCCCTCAAGTTTTCCTTTCTGGACATTCAGAATTCTTGTGTCCCTCTACACCACATTGATACAAGTGATTACATATATGCCCTTTCCTCTTCCGAATCCCCTACCTCTACCAACTCCATTTCCTCCTTTTCCACGTTGACCACTCATAGATTCTTATTCCTTTTCACTTCCTTTAGTAGTCCCTGCTTTATGGAATCCTTTAAAACCTCTTCCTCTACCTCTAGGATGTGTTTTCCTCTTAATATTTTCTTCTACCTTCAGGGAAAATTGATAAGATTTGTCAACAATGCAAAAATAGTCTGTGCTCATTTCATATTGAATCAAATACTTCAACCCATTTACATACCTTAAAACTCATTGGAATTATAGTTCTTTGAGGCCTTCTCTGAGTGACAGCCTAAAGAACTCTTTAGTGTATTGGTGAATATATGTCTCCCTTTGTCTAGGGTTCTAGACTTGTTTGAACAAATTTTGTTGGTAATCAACATGAATAAATTTCTCTTTAACCTTGGTAACCATCTTCTTCCCAGTTCTGATTTTCTCTAGATGATTATTCACTCTATCCTTCTACTGCATATCCCACCATAGTGTTTCATGGCCTTTCAGTTTCGTAACAAAAAATATTACCCAATTTGGATCCTGAACATTTTCATACTCGAAGTATCTTTGAAGTTCTCCAATCTATTCAATGAGAACATCAACTCTCAGACTACCATCATAACAAGAAACCTAAACCTTTGCACTACCCATGTTACTCAAATATGAAATCCATCTAGTTGTTGGGTCTCTTTCATCACCATCCCATTCATATTCAATTTCTTCTTCTGGCTCTGAGTATACTTCATCATCTCCATTCCTACGATTTTCCAATTCCTCTATTCTTCTTCTCAAATTTTCCAATTCTCGATTTCTTGCACCTTCCCTTCCCACTCCTCTCCTTTGTGGTGACATTCCTCCAAGTTGTAGGTGTCTCACCAACATCCAAAGACCTCACATAGTTTTGTAACCCAACTTGACTTCCATCACTCTTGTTGAGAGACCACCATGAATAGGTATTATGTACCCTATCTCACAGAAGCAGATTAGATGCTAATCCTAGAGAAGAACTGAATTCTGATACCACATATTGCAGAGGTAATTGGGTTGCAACACACACACAATTATAGAACACACCTTGCTACATAATGTACAACTAAAAAACAAAACAAAAATACATTTACCAAATAATGAGGAATCCACTGGAAACTAAAACACTAGAAAACCCATGAATTTCAATACCATTCATTTATTAATTCAATGAAGAGAATATATTTCTATATTACATCAAGCCTGGGGTAAAAATAGCACCATGAATTGCTTCTTGCATGGTTAAAAACCACTATGAAATCATCAAGATGGTAATGGTCTACGTGTATGGGCTGAGATTTTGTTTCTCCCTTCTTGTGTGCTAACCCAATCTGGAATCTTTCTCTCCAGTCCACTTTCTATGATTTCCTTGCTTCGTGGTTCACCAACCCCTTCAAAATCGTGCTCCATTTCTTTTTAAATCTCCTCCTTGACTCTGGAACGATTTTCCTTCCCTCCAAGAACGAGCTATTACCCAAACTGTCTCTCTATCTTCTGGATTTCTTCAACTTCCTTTTGGCCTCGGGTCACGTTTTATCCTTTAGCCACAAGTTTTTTTCTTTTTTTTCTTTTTTTCTAATAGTAGTTGCATTTCATTATGAATGCATACCAGTGTGGAAAAATCAAATTTACATGACCACATTGTTGCAAATAAATAAATATTGTGACACTTGTAAAATTTCACTATGCACACGTGTTTCAACATGACACTTGTAAAATTTCTCTATACGTGGCAGTTTCAACACATGTTTTAGTACAAGTTCAACAAGAGTTTCAACATGTGTTTCAACATGTGTTTCAACATGTGTTTCAAAACTAGTTTCATCATGAGTTTCAGTACGTGTTTCAACACAAGTTTCAGCATGAGTTTCAGTACGTGTTTCAACACGAGTTTCAACATGAGTTTCAACATAGCAAGAGTAGTTGCATGAGTAATCAATATTTCGAATTTACAACAAACTGGCTAAATAAAATGGACCACTAACACAGTCCTTATTTGACTTATTTCCTATTTGTAGAATGTAATTTTTTTTGGGTGATACAGATTTCCCGAGTCCAAGGATGCTCCTACATCACATAACCTATACCATCAACCATGTACCATAACAAGAGCATCAACCATGCATGATACCTATATCATCAACACCTATACCATACCATGTGCCAACCATGAACATCAACCATGTCCATCAACCATGTACATCAACACCATACCATGTACCAATCATATACCATATCACGCCATACAGCATATACCAATAAACCAATAAATGCACCAACAATGTGTCTCAACAAGTAGACCTCAACCAACATGTACCATGCATCAAATGATGTGACTCAAGTCATATACCAAATCCCACAAACACATGCCTCTAGCATGCTCCTCAATATCACCAAGATACAACCTCATAACACAATATACCTAGCCTCAAGTATGCACCATAACATGTAATCAAACCATACACCAATATAGCCAATGATTCTTCTAATCAATGTACCATAACATCACCAAGATGTATCATATCACATACTATCATCACCATGCATGTACCATAACACCATAACCATAACCCTTAAAACTTAACTTTGATCATGTAGTTGATCTGTTGTACTGTAAACTGACCTGTAACTTCTTCCACAATCCTTAGCAACTAGGTACCAACATCTATAGTCGCCATTTCACAATATTTTCACAGATTTGTGAATTCCTTTACTACTACCTGTAGATATCCACGATTTTCACCACTGTAGCCCGCGTACATCCATGCCTTTCTAACCTGTAACTCATGGATGCCTCATAAACTAGGGTTACTCATAGTTTCTGCAACTCATAGAATTTCACCTTTGACCTTTCTTCATAACTTCAAATTTGACGTCATATTTAACCTCATATTTTCCAATAAAAGGATAAACCATAACATTCACAAGATATATATTCAATGTAAGTGTGTGTCCTTGTGAGAGACTACTTGAGGTTTTTATATAATTTTTCATAGTAACTTCTCTCCTTAATTTATGGATTTCTTGTTGCAACCACTTTACCCTTCAACTAAGACTTGTAACCAACTAAAGGCTTCTTGACCACTCTCCGGGGCTTCCAACTTTACAAGGCCATATCTCCCTAACCACGAGGAACCACGTGGCATACCACATATCACCAAAAACTATACGACAAGGACTATCCATCTATGAGTGTCTTACCTAAAATTTCATTTTCCTTCATGTCCATATTTCTCAACCAAATTTGGGTCCCATAACCATACCTCCGAGGCTACATGTAGACTACATCAAATGCACCCAAATAAATCATCATCAATTTCAATCTTAAAAATTTCAGTCAACTGGCCAATAATATTATCCACATCTCTGGACCTCTTCAAGGATTTACATCAACCTCTAAGGGTTGACATCAATCTCTAAAGATTGACATCAATGAAAGCCAACTATCCAACAACATTCATACACATTAACAACACAATCTTGAAAAATGTCTTCAGGTTCAAATTCACATGTAGTAAAAATACTATCATGCTACATCTGGAAACCAAAAAACCTTTACTACAGGAACTCCTCCCTTTTTATAATGAGGAGTCATTGTTTACATGATAATATTACAATTATGAACCTAGGCTCATTTTACCAAATGAATCTTCATGTTCCAAATCGGAAAACAAGATAACTATAACAGAGAAAGGAGACATTTGGGTACAATTATGAAATGTTATTATCATGAGTCACTTTTCCCTTGCATCTAATCCTGATATTCTTCCTAGAGGGATTATTCTTTCATTATGTCATCATTCTTTCCCGATTGCAATATCTCCACGATTGACTCTCCACTGCAAACTTTAGCAGACACTTCTTGATGTAACTCATTTTCTACATTTTTAACAAAGTGTTGGATTTTACTAGTAAGTCGGGTAAGTCTTAACAGGTGTTCCTCGAAAGTTTTTTTTCAATCTAATTTAAACTTTGTATGCTTTCTTGGAAGATTTCTTTGTGTTCTTCCACCTCAACAATTCTTACGGTGGCAGGTGTTGCTTCATAAATAGGGAGCATTGGCTTCAATCTGATTTCTTCCATGAAATCGCTTGAGCTATTCCACAACCTTATGCAAGCATCAATTGTTGCCTTTTGGGTGACATGTACATTATTGAAAATGGGTTTACAAGTGTCAAATAATATATGATATCAGATTCTTTCTCTATGGAAGTATACTGATAGTGTAGTGGTGGGATTCTCACACGTATCTTTCCAACCGAGCATCTTTTCTAAAGCCTCATGGGATTCTTGATACCTTCCTTGAATATCTACCAATTTATCTTGTAGCCTGAGTTGTTCTTCTCAACAATTTTGTATGTTACCAAGCATATTGAGGAATTCTTTCTGCTCAATTGCAAACCTCGTGTTTAGCTCTAATGCATGGGTTTTGATAATATCCATAATAAATGTAGATGTCATGTTCTCCTCCATGGTTTTTTTGATCTTCTCTCTTTCTGCTTCTAATTATCTGTCATGGGTGTCTCGTTGGGTCTTGATCATTATTTCAAAATCTGCATTCATATGATCTCTCTGTGCTTGTAGGGCTCTGTTTAAATTCTCTATATTGAGAATGCCAACTACTCTGGCAGCATTCTCGAACTCTGAAGTAAGCATGTATTTCACATCTCTTAACTCTTTATCCAACTCTGTCACCCTGGTTTTGGAAGTTTTTAGGGCACTGGCTACTTCAAGGAAAGATGAGGCATTTTGTCCTCCAAAAGTGTGGAGTGCAGAGTCTACCTGAATAACAATCTCTTCAGGATTGGGCCCTACCTTCCATTATAATATTCTCCTTGCAAATGAATTATATCTGATGCATTCTCCTCTTTTCCTTTTATTCGATCTCTTCTCAATACTCCTCATTTTATTATCATAATAGTAGTCTCCAATGGCCACAACAACTCCCTCAAATATCAAGGCTTGAGAAGAAAATAATAATCCCCCATAATAACATTGAGAGGAGTGTAGTCTTGAGGTAGTATGTTCAAAATACCCAAATTGGGTGTTGACGGAGTGTTTGGGATCTGACTCAAATATTGCAACTGATGTTGTTTCAACAACTCATCTTTCTTTCTCTTAGCCTCTACTTATTCAACTACATCTTTAGCTTCAACTTCATCGACCAATATCTTTGCCTTTGCCTCATCAACCAATTTATTTTCCTTGGCTTCTTAATCTTTCTTCATTTGAAGTGAAACTTGTTCTACCTTAAGTTCATTTAATTTTCTGATTCTTTCCTCTTTGACTTTCCTTGTTTAATATTCCTCGTCATCTTAGAGTCTCTTTTTTTCCAACTTTTCCTCTTTCATATGTTTTTATTGCTCTTTAACATTGTTGTCAACTTGTTCCTAATCGAACAATCTCTAGAACTGTTCAATTTTCACTCTCTTAATTTCCTCTTGTTCACATTCAAACTCGTACTTGGTAGCATCATTGGGTAACTTCTGTAGGGATTCTTCATACCATAGTATTCCTTTAAATCTTTCTTCTTCAAAATCAACTACGTGGATGTTAGAGTTGGTGAGCCCTACAAATATGACATGGCTGATTGCAAGATCATGTGGGTGATGGAATTTAGGCTCTCCTAGGCATAGGTTTATATTTTATAGGGTTTATACCTCCTTTCTTACATGAGGGCCATTGGAAAAGGTGTAATTCCCTATGTGGATTGGGAAAATATGCCAGCTCTTTTTGTTGTTAATTAGGAGCAGTGAGGTGACTCCTGATCCCATGGTTTGGTAAGAAATCTCTCTCATCAGAAGAAGGTCTAGGAAAATGTAGGGTAAAAGGTGTGGGGCTCCAGTGGTTCCATACATCCTAATATATGAATAGTATTTACATAAGAACCAATCAACTATCCCCTTCATCCTAGTCCTAGCTTCAAAGGAAATCCTATGTCTTGGAAAACCAAAAAGAACAGAGTGTAGAGGGGTAAGAAAAATATTACAAATGTCATAAAAATACCTCTTGTAATTAATCCTCCAGAGCTAAGAGAAGTACACATGAATATGGGGTTGGTTTTGGTCCCTGATCCAAAATTGATCTTTTAAAGACTATGGTTAGTTTATGCATGAGTTTATTTCCCACTTAGGAATTAAGAGAAGAGGAATATTTTAATGAAATAATGTTGCAACCATCATAAAGAATACATAACATAAAGTAAACATTAAGAACAAAAAACCATAATGCCAAGATTGTTAATGGAGTTCAACACAAGTTTGCCTACATCTCTAGGCTTGTGTCTTAGTGGGGGAAGCTTTCTTATTAATCTTCAATGCTACAAAAGTACATCATAAGTACATCAAATGGATTACAAACTGGTCCAGATATTTTCTTCTCAACCTCAAGAATCCAACACAATTGACGACATTGAAAAAGGATGAGCATAGCTCCTTGAAATGGCCTCCAAAGTTCGCTTCCTCAATGACTTCCCTGCATAAACATAGCTTAAGATTCCAAAATATTCAACATTATGTTGTTTCTGAACCTCTTATGGCTGCCAAAAACCTATGGTTTATATAGGATTTCAGTTGGGGTTCACCTCCCAACTTCTCCCCAAGATCTGGCCTCAAAAAGGGCTCCAGATTCTAAAAAATGGGCAAAATCCCATAAAAATCAGGCTAATTAACAATAAAATCATAACATAGTTAAAAAAAACATATTTGGGAAAAACTGTGCGCCAACCCCTTTTGATTCGACCCCTGTTCATATAGGCAATGCCATGTGGCCATGTGCTGGGTCACACCCTTTTTCTTCACCCTGGCTCCTAGTCTAGTACCCCTGGTCGCATGGCTAACCTCCAACCAACTGAGGCTTATCCCAAAAAGCACACCCAAATTAACTTTAAAACCTTTAATTGCCATATGTTTAAACAAGTGACATGTGCACCTAGGTGGCTAGTGCTCTTTGATGAAACCATTGGCTGGTCCATAGGTCTTGGGTTTGACTCTGATGGAGTCCCAACAAGTTTTTGAACTAACCCTCATTGGCCTTTGTTGGCCCTTGGTTATGGAAGGTTGCAAATATTAAGGAAAGAAGTACGAACTGCGAACTGCGTGGAAAACAAGTTGACTGAGATTGGGTTGAAGTGGCCAAAAGAGAAGAAAAGACGGAGTGAAGTAAGAGAAAGCAAGTCGTTGGATGGGGAGATTGAGGAAGACAGATCAACAAGGAAGATCGATAGTGGACGGCTCATTAAGTGGAAAAATCCACCAATGGATGCTTTGGAGCACCTCTCAAGAAAAAAGGAAAGATAGGTCGGTGAAGCCCCAAAAATGCGGGTCAAGTTGACCTAGGGTCAGGTTTTGGCCTAAGGTTATTGGTGAGCTATTGTAATGTATAAATAAAGGTCAAGAGAACCTGGGAAAGGTTTGACTAGATTATGATGAGTGATTGTTGCTATTGTTGAGAGAGAAGTGTTGTGAGAGAGATAACATTTTCGTATTGTAAGATCTTCAGTTGGGTGCAAAGATCAACCTTGTTGTTGGGTGCGCAGGGAGGGGAGAGAGGAGAAGAGAAAGAAATAGAGATATCTGCAAGCTAAGAGTGCAAATAGAAATGTATGCTTTCATCTAATATATTATAAAGCACAAAATTGTGTGGATGTAACCCTAGGGAGAGGGTGTACCATGTATATCTTATTGTTGTGTGTGATTGATGTTGTGTTCTTTTGTTCTTTGATATACTATTAAATGCATTATAGTGTTAGATCTGAGATATACTGTGCGAAGTAGGCTTAAGAAAGATAAATAATAACTAGATCTGTGTGAGCGTGTTGCCCTGGACCCACTTTGCATTTCCTCTAGTTGTAGACACCTGTGTCGTACAACCCCCTATAGCTACTTCGGGTGAGACTGCATTTGCTTCGCAGGTGTTGCCGAAAGGGCCAGTAGTTAGGGCTTGTTGGTGCGTTGTTAGAACTGAACCCTGGGTCTGCCCCTGTGCCAACAAATGGTTCTATTGTTGGGACCGGGATTTTCTTGAGGGAATGTCAAGGTGGTTTCCATTGAAGACAAAGATTCAGAAGTGGATAAAATAACAAGAGAAGGAATTTGTTGAAGCTCAGAATAAGAACTCTAATATTAGTACAAAAGAATGGTTGGGAAGGTATATCTTTACTGATATACACAATATTTTCTTTGGAGGACTTCATAAGGAGCTATAGGAGTGGCTAGCCAGATTAGCAGATACCCAATTTGAGATCAGACTCAGAACACCTATGGTTTGGACGCTGGCACTGATCAAGAAGGTCAAGAGAGTTGATAACGTCGTGTCAAGAGTAGTGGATCACTGGTTTGATAGTACCATTGGAGGGTATATCACTGAGTTTGCTATTGATAGAGTAGAATCATATAGCCAAGCAGAGAGATATTTCTTTAAGGGATCGAGAGGAAAATTTTTACAATTTTTGAGGTTGAATATCAAGATGTTATTGCATGATAAGAACATTCTGAAGATACAATAGTGGGTCAGATTGAAAAATCCAATGTTCAAGAATTCAAACAATGACAATGACACAGAGGTCAGACACATGCGCAGTGGGAAAACTTTTAGAGAAGTTTCTCTGGTGGACTTGTTTGAGTAGAATCATGAACCACCAACATAGGAGGAAGGGTTCTATAGTGGAGAAGAAGAAGAGCTACTGAATGAGTAAATTCAAAGTCTGCTAGGGAAGAAGAAGGGAAGACTGGAGAACCTCACCGAGAAGAGTCCGAAACTTCAGGGACTGCACAAAATGTTGAAGTAAGTGCTATTACGCTCCCTATTGTTTTAACAACATTAAGTAACCAGAGTAACCTAAGTTATCAGAACACTCAGAGCACTGGTACAAGTGGTTCAGTGCATACTCAGTCAGGAACCCTAGGAAGATCTATGGCAGATGAGATGAGGTTACCCACCTTTAGGGGAGATGGATTTGAATATCATGATCAACATTGGTTCTTATGCGAAGTTGTATGGAGTATTAAGAATGTCACCGACAAAGCTGTTAAGAGAGATCAATTTATTACTACCTTAAGAGACCGCACACTAAGCTGGTACATGAAGTTCATCCAAGGAGTTGTCCAGCCTAAACCATTGAATGAGATCAAGATTGCATTGATTGCAGAATTCAACAAACCCAAGTCAGAATCACAATGCATCACAGAGTTGAAATAAATGAAGCAGAAAGTAGCTGAACCTATTTGGGAGTTTGATCAGAGGTTTAAGACCTTGATAGACCATTTGAGTTTTCATATTCCAGACAAATAAAATAAAGAATGGTTTATTGTTGCCCTCTTACCACACATCAGAATCCCTCTGATGCAACAAAATATCACTTCACAATATGAGGCACTGGATATCACCATGAAACTAGATTCAACCCCTATGGGAGAGTTCAGTTTAGGTATGATTTAAATTTTGAGTCAACTAACTAGCTTATTACTATAGGTCAAAGATATGAAAAAGGATAAGGAAAAAGATAAAAGAGAAGATATTTGGTGTATCAGATGAAAATCAGAAGGTCATGATAAGGAGCACTTTCCTCTATTCCATGAGTACTTGGATTTAGGAGCCCAGAGCCCTTTGAAGCAGGTTACTCTACCTTGGTGCGAGGCATGTAGAAATAGACATCGCTGTGGAGAATGCTATTACATGCAAAAATATGTCCAAACACCTACCAACCTTTACTACACATTCCGTAAATATGTGGGGCATGATGAGAAATATTGTAGGGCTTATGACCTCTTGCATGAAAGATCAAGAGACACATATAGAATTCAAGTCGAAGTACAATAAGAAGGAAATACTACACATTTTAACTCTTCAAGAAGAGGAAACTTCAACCCTCAAGGTGGATTAAGAAGAAGAGGACGAGGAGGAGGCATGGGCCGAGGTTGAGGACATATCATTTTTTATAACTACGCACAACCAGGTGACTTGGCAAGGGACTGTCAGAACCCTTGTACCACTTGCAGTTACTGCAACTCATTTGAACATGTCATAGAAGGTTGTCCTGCACTGTTAGTCAATCTCCAGGAAAGATGAGGAGGGAACCAACAAGTAAAACTAATCTCAGCAGAATATCATGGAGGGGATCCTAGAGTCGCCATTATCACTAGAGGAGGCACTACTACAGGAGAAGATAGGGTGACTCCAGGGAAGATTACAAAAGAATCAAGAGTTAGAAGAGATGTGGAGAAGACACAAGAGTTCGATCCAAAGAAATATAAGTAGACATTTGAAGAGGCAAGAAAAGAGTTTGGAAGAGATCAAGCTTCTTCATCAAAGGCACAACCAGAAGTGAGAGAATGTGGAATGCCCCTGGACTTTGATCAGTCTGCTTCACCCGGAGAAGGAAAATAGGTAAGCAGACTTATGGAATTCTTATGTACTTGCATTAATTTGATTAAGGATGAAAAATCCATACAAGAATTACAAAATTTGATCAAACAATATGAGATAGGAAGGGTAGATCCTCTATTGAATAAAGCAGTACATCAACTATCCAAAAAGAGAAGGACACATAAGGAACTACATGATCCAGATTTATGTAGGAACACAATGAAATACATAAATACACATAAACACAGAGATGCAGCGGAAATAAGACTTCATTTCATTAATAACAAATGACTGAAATACGCTTACAGACAGAATGGAAATAAACTAGCTAGGGCGCTGGTAGCTTATCTCTCAGATGAGATGTGACGGCTACTCGCATTCGCAAGAAGATGATTACAATGAGGCTTTGAAGGAATTTTTACAATAAAAAAGAATTCCAAAAACCCTAGACATCCAAAAACATCACCCTAGGAGATGAAGCGCCAAAAGTCATGTGGGCCCTGTTTGGGTAAGTTAGTACATCAACTTCCCAGGGTCATAACTTTTGCATACGATCTCCGTTTTAGGTGTATGATATCCCATTGGAAATGTATCTCTGTTTTAGGTGTATGTATAACCTTGCGACACTTTTTAGGTGGAACAATAGTTGGAACTACCTATGGTACTATGTAGAGATGACCCCCTAGAGAAACAATGACACTACGGGGTTGAGACTCATAAACAACATGGAACTTCCACATATATGGTTGGCCTAAGAGAACCAACCATCCAGTGGGGAAACATCACGTATGCCAATCGACACTGTTGGCTGATACGAAGATCTCATCCTTGGCGAAGCCACCTGATGTTGTATGGATGCGGGTGTGGTGTTGTCAACAATCCCAACTGTTTGACGACCTCTGTTGAGATGAGATTTTTCTGGCTTCCACTATCAACAATAAAATGTAGCGAGGTCCCCTTCACCCACATCTGTGCACGAAAAAGGCACTCCCCCTCTTCAGGATCTATTGGTTCTTCTGGTTGAATTGCTGCGGTTGCGACAATAGAAGTGGGGTATGCATTGATGATCTGTCTTTTACCATTTTTTCAGACTCATATTCTGAATCAGGGTTCGGCTCCTTGTCTTCGATCTCAACCACCAATGAATATTTTGAGCAACATTCATCGGTGTTGTGCCAGGGGATTTTGTGGAAATCATGCCATTTTTCGGTGTCCTTCTTTATCTTCCTGTGACCCTTATTTTTATGTGTCTTGGAGTGGTTTTCGGGACACTATTTGTTAGGGACATCTTTGTCATACTTTGGTTGTTGTGGGTTTGTAGACTCGAACTCCCATTTGTTTTGGTGCTTAAATTTATTCTTGATTTTAACAACATATCGATAAACAACACCGAGTGATGAGATGTCCAGAAAATCCATTTCAGTTTGGATGTATCTGTGTAGAGCCCCATAGTATTTCATAACCAAATGTCATTCAGAGTCTTTGATACCCAACTTGGTGCACAAGGTATGGAAGGTATTGGTGAACTTTGGAACTTCTTGGCCCCTCTCTTGCCGCAGTGTGGTCCATCTTATGTACTGGTCCTCATAGTTTCCAACAGGGTAATATTGTTCCTTTACCGCATCCACAAAAAATCCCAAGTGGGCTCGACCCCATATATTCCAGACTCCTCTATGGAAATTTTCTCCCAATAATTTTCCCACCAATGTTTGACATGGGGGAGAGATTTAAGGAGTGCAAAGGTGATATTTTCTCTATCGGAAAAATTGTGAACAAAGAAATAACCTTCTAGCAAATTTAACCATTTATCTAGGGATTCTGCATCTATCTGTCCTTCAAATACAGGAATATCAAAATTAACCTGTACCTTGAAAGGAGAGGTGATTCCAAAGTGGTTGTTTGATGAATATGCACCTGTTTTTATCGGCAGGCGTTGAAGGATGTGGGAAAAATTCTCCATCATTTCGTCCCTCTGTCGCATGAGAGCTTTCTCAAGCCACAGATTTATAGGATTGTCTGCTCCATATTGTTTCTTTTCTTCCACCATGGAGGGTTTCTTGGGCATGCAATAGCATTTTTCTTCAAGAGAGACAAGCTCAGGACCCAAATTTCTATACTCGGACCTTGTCGGGGACATGCACTAAAAATACGATCAAGAGCAGCTTGCTCTGATACCACTGATCCAGATTTATTTTCGACACGAAATGAGAGCAGAGATATAATAAAGAAAAGCATAGAGATATCGCAGATATCCAATAATCTAACAAAAATGTATCAGATATGGAACCATAAACACAGATATATAGTAATACACAATTTCTATTAATGAAAGAAATGTACAGACACTGTAAAAATACAGAGCGATAGACTCGCTAGAATGGTGGCAACTTATCTCTGAGAAGAGATGTGACGGTTACTCGCATTCACAATAAGATGATTACAATGAGGCTTTGAAGGAATTTTTACAATAAATAGGAATGCCAAAAACCCTAGACATCCAAAAACATAACCCTAGGATATGAAGCGCCAAAAGTCACGTGGGCCCCGTTTGGGAAAGTTAGTACATCACCTTCCTAGGGTCGTTACTTTTGCATACAATCTTCGTTTTAGGCGTATGATAGCCCGTTGGAAAGGTATCATTGAGGAGATTCATTTTGGGGGATTAATATTACCTTTGGCTATTAGTGAAAATCTAGATCCCAAAAAACCTTCATTTAGGCCCTCAAAATGGCCCCAGAAATTAAAATTTGCTAAAAATAATAAATTGCCAAAATTGCCAGAAAACTGTTTTGAGCCAGTTGGAAAAGGTGGGTGGTCACCGATATCCACCTGGATCAATTTCTAGTGAGTCTTTCACTCTGTATTTTTACAATCTATGTACATTTCTTTCATTAATAGAAATCATGTATTACTGTATAACTGTGTTTATGGTTGCATCTCTGATACATTTATGTTATATTATTGGATATCTGCGATATCTCTGTGCATTTATTTATTATATCTCTTCTCTCATTTCATGCCAAAAATAAATCTAGATCACTACACCTTAATGCCCAAATTGGAGATTATGATATAGATTATTTGGTCCTCGACTTAGGGTCGGAGGTCAATGTTATGACGAAGCAGACCTGGGCACTGATGGGAAAACCTAAGTTGATATATTCCCCTATCATGCTTAGGATGGCTTATCAGCAGGTAATAAGCCCCTTTGGTAGGCTGGAAGATGTCCCCGTGGACATGGATGGGGTAAGAACGTTTGTGGAATTCGAGGTGATTGAGATAGCTGATGATAGTTGTCCCTATCCTGCGCTGTTAGGAATTGATTGGGCCTTCAACAAAAGAAGAATGACATTTGAAGGTGATGGCCTTAGGGTCATTGCACCTCCAGATCCTGGTGAAGGTCAAAGATATAGAAAAACCATTAGAGAAGAAGACCGTGCATATGAGCTAGAGAATATATATAAATTGATAGCAAGACAACATGATTACATTAACCCTACAGTAGACGGGAATTTGAGCCGACGAAGTGAAAATGCATGCTCATCAGACTTATAAGAATCATTAGAGAACTGGCAGAAAAAAATGTATGAAGTTTCTGCATGCAGATGTGCCATATTGACCAAGGAAGTTCGTTGGATTGGCACATAAGTAAGTAACTTGCCCACATTTGATGGTGTAAATCACTTAGAAATGTTCGTAGTGGAATTTGAAGAAGTTGTACCAATACAACAGAGATTTATGGCACTGGATGAGGATTTTAAATCTACTCGAACAAGATGGTGGGGGACACATAAAAAGAACATCGCGGACTGGGTGCAATGTCGTGCTTTGATGACAGTGCATTTTTCAGAACAGATAGAAAGATGCGAAGTTAGATACAAAGGTCAAATCTGCTCGAAAGACCATGTGTGAAGTTGGAAGGAAGCCTGGATCAACATTCCTTCGGAACAATGGGTGCATAAATTCATCAATACTCTAGACACAACGCCTATCAATTGGTATCTTCAAGCAAAATTGCACCTCACCACTCCAGATTGGTACGATATGACTCAGAACTTTGTAGCTACATTTTTATTTGAAATTCAGTATCCCATGGTGGATCAAGCTCTACAAGTTGTTAGATAAAAAATATTTGAGGAGGCACCTAGCCTCCCTTTGGATCAAGAAGAGGATGAATGGAATGCACTTCTTCAAAAACTACAAGGATGTTACAATATCAATGCCGATGAAGACGATGATCCTAGGAATGTGAACATCGTAGAAACAAAAGGACAAAGAGATCTAGAAGGACCAGGAGTCAAACTACCTTTCATTGGACAACCAATCATAATCAAGTAAGTTAATATTAGAATAGAGAAAGCACCTAAGCTTGCTAATGTTGGGGATTACTGGGATGATGCCACCATTGATAAGATCACAAAATTACTGGATGAATATCAGGACTTGTTCCCAACCAAGTTCACTGATATGAAGTGCATAAAAGGGCCCATGGGAGAGATGAATATCCCCTTGAAATCGAATACAAGTCCATTTAAGAAGAGACCCTATAGATTGAATCCAAAATATAAGGAAAAAGTTAAGATTGAACTAGACCGAATGCTGGAAGCAAGAATCATAGAGCTTGTTGAAGAGTCAGAATGGATTAGTTGTATGGTGGTACAAGATCAGAATACATGAGAAATCAGGATCTGTGTAGATCTCAGGATGCTAGATGATGCATGTTTGCATGACCCATTCCCTACATTGTTTACAGACGAAGTGTTAGATAATGTACGAGGACAAGAGGTGTATTCCTTTACAGATGGATTTTCAGGTTATCACCAGATCAGGGTTGCCAAGGAAGATCGCCATAAGACCAAATTTGCAATAGAATGGGGTTCCTACCAATATACAATGATGCCTTTCGGATTGAATAATGCACCAACCATCTTTTCCAGGGTGGTGTTCGAAGCATTCAAGGATTTTTTACATAAATTTTTGGAAGCCTATTTTGATGATTGGATTTTTTTTAGCTTATTACAAAATCATATTGAATGTTTAAGACTAATGTTGGATAAGTGTAGACAATGTCAGATTGCCCTGAATCTGAAGAAGAGCATCTTCTTTTCACCCTTTGGAGTGCTGCTGGGCCATATTGTGTGTAATCAGGGGTTGCTAGTAGATCCGTCCAAGATTGCCATTATTGTTGATCTACCCTCTCCTACTTCAGTTAGATTGCTGCGCACTGCGCTGGTACATACTGGATACTATAGGAAGTTCATTAAGGGGTATGCACAGATTAAAACACCTATGAAGAAGATTTTGAAGAAATATTGTCGGTTTCAATGGAGAAAATAATGTCRCCAGAGCTTTGACACACTGAAACAAAAAATGGTTACTGTGCYTATTCTGGTTTTCCTAGATTAGAGCAAGGAATTTCATGTTCAGGTCGATGCATATTCTATTGCACTAGGAGAAGTGTTAGCACAACCAAGAGCATGAGATATTGACCACCCATTAKCCTTTKCTAGTAGGAAGCTCTAAATAGCTGAGATAAATTACACCACCATTGAGAGAGAAGGTTTAGACATGGTGTACGCGCTACAGAAGTTTCGTCACTACTTGTTGGGAGGCCACTTTAAGATGTTCACTGATCACTTCGTGTTGAAATACCTAGTCAACAAGCCAATGTTGGGGGGAAGAATATGTAGATGACTACTGTTATTCTAGGAATATGACCTTGAGATTGTGGTCAAGCCAGGGAGAATGAACAAGGGACCTGACCACTTGTCTAGGTTGGAACATGGAGAGGAACCTACTAGTTTGGAGGATACACTACATGATGCAAAGATGTTGGCCATGAAGAAGATTGATGATCATTTCATTGAGATAGTCCAGTTCCTATCAACAGGAATGGCACCTAGTGAATATACAATCATTCAGAAGAAACAACTAGTAGTGCGTGCTACAGATTTTTCAGTCATAGCCAAAAAAATATACAAGATGGGACCTAATGAGATCTTGAGGAGATGCGTTATGGAGGCAGAAAGACCACTGATTTTAGAAGAAGCACATGAAGGAAACACAAGAGGACACTACGCAAGCAAAGCAACAACATAGAAGGTTCTTAGAGTTGGGCTCTGGTGGCCTACTTTACATAAAGATGCCAAAGAACACTATAAAACATGCGATGTATGCTAAAGAGTTGGGAATCCTTCCCGAAGAGATGAGATGACTTTAACACCACAACTGACTTTGCAGGCACTTGAGAAATGGATAATTGATTTTGTGGGACCTATAAACCCACTAGGGAATCACATAAGAGATAGATACATCATTACCGCGACAAAGTATTTGACAAGATGGGCATAAGCAAGAGAAGTTAAGTACTACAATGCAACTACAGCTGTGTAGTTTATATTTGAGGATATCATAACCAGGTTTGGATGTCCAAAGACCCTGATGATTGATCAAGGTATGCATTTTATTAATAAGACTATTGAAGCCTTGGCCCAAGAATTTGAAGTTCATCACCAGAAGAGCACCCCTTACCACTCGCAAGCGAATGGTACAGTCGAAGCCTTCAAAAAAATATTGAAGACAACGCTGACAAAGATTTGCAGTGTGAATATGGATGACTGGGATTTGAGAGTACCAACAATTCTATGGGCCTATAGAACTACTTGCAAGAATCTAACAATGCATACTCCCTTTAATTTGGTGTATGGCTTAGAAGCAGTTGTCCCTATGGAATATTTGGTTCCTAGTATCAGAATTGCAACATTCACAAATATGGATGACACTGGCACTATTCGAGAGAGGCTTGCGCAGTTGGTAGAACTAGAAGAAGATCGATTTATTGCAGGATTCCATCAACATGTACAAAAGGAATGAGAAAAGGCCTATCATGATAGGCACATCAATAAGAAATCTTTCAAGAAAGGAGATCTGGTATTGGTATATGAAAACAAGTTCATGAAGCATCCATGGAAGTTCATAATACGTTAGCTTGGGCCATATCAGGTTTTTTATGTTACAGAAAGAGGAGCTGCACAATTGAAGACTTTGAGTGGGGAATGGAAGGAAGGCTTGGTGAATGGGAGCCGATTGAAATTGTACTATGACAACCAACTGCCTCACAACTCTCAGTAAAAGCATGAGAAGAAGGGTCTAAGTACCAGGTGTAGTTGAAACTGGGTACCGGATACAGAAAAGACAATCTGCACATAGGGTGGAGGAACAGAGCAAAAAGCACAGGCTACCTCATGCAATCTGAAGTCGAAGTAAAGCAGAAGGTTCAGACCTAAAGTGCCTCAGGATGAGTCACATGTGAGTGTTGGGGGCCTATTGGCCCTTGGTTATGGAAGGTTGTGAAGATTAAGGAAAGAAGCACGAAGTGCGAACTGCGAGGAAAACAAGTTGATTGAGATTGGGTCGAAGTGGCCAAAAGAGTAGAAAAGACATGCGAAGTAAGAGAAAGAAATCCGTTGGATGGGGAGATCGAGGAAGATGGATCATGGATGACTCAGCAAGTGGAAAAATCCTCCAATGGATGCTTTGGAGAACCTCGTAAGAAAGAAGAAAAGACAGGCTGGTGAAGCCTTGAAAAAATGGGTCAAGTTGACCTAGGGTTTTAGACATCTAGGGTTTTTGTATTTAGGGTTTTGACACCTAGGTTTTGGCCTAAGGTTGTCAGTGAGCTATTGTAATGTATAAATAAAGGTCAAGAGAACCTGGGAAGGGTTCAACTAGGTTATGATGAGCGATTGTTGCTATTGTTGAGAGAGAAGTGTTGTGAGAGAGAGAGAGCATTCTCATATTCTAATATCTTTAGCTGGGTGTGAAGATCAACCCTACAGCTAGGTGCGCAGGGAGGGGAGAGAGAAGAAGAGAAAGAAAGAGAGAGATCTACAAGATAAGAGTGCAGATAGAACTATATGCTTTCATCTAATATATTATAAAGCGTATTTCTGTGGCCGTAGTTGTTTTTGTGTGTGATTGATGTTGTGTTCTTTTGTTCTTTGATACATTATTAAATGCATTATAGTTTTAGATCTGAGATATACTGTGTGAAGTAGGCTTAAGAAAGATAAATAATAACTAGATATGTGTGAGCATGTTGCCTTGGACCCACTTTGGATTTCCTCTGGTTGTAGACACCTGTGTCCTACAACCCCCTATAGCTACTTCGGGTGAAACTGCATCTTCTTCACAGGTGTTGCTGAAAGGGCCAGTAGTTAGGGCTTGTTGGTGCGCTGTTAGAACTGAACCCCGAGTCTTCCCCTATGCAAACAACCTCATCCAGGGTGCCACATGGTACCCTATGATTGGGCCATGTGTCACCTCCATATTGGACCGTACCAAACCATGCACTTGCCCAGTCAAGCTATCAAGTCAGCGCCATACACCACACATCATGCCCAGAGCCTACCACTTGTTGCCACATCATCTACCATCCTATCATCTATATTGCCAAATTTTGGACTGTGACTGGGACACATCATCGTACAAACTGCCATGTCAGCATCCGTACAGTCCAAGTGTCAAATCCATACTGTGCCAACTCAGCCTGAAAACGCCAAAAATGCCTAAAACGTGTCAGCTCCTAGTGCTGCCACATCACCCTGCTAACATTATCATGATGTCATGATGACTTCACCTGCCACATCATATTAGTGTACTGATGACATCAGTGGTATGACCTCTGATTGTTGAATTTGAATTTTTTTCCTGTTTTGGAAAAAGTTCAGAACGCGATAACTTCTGCATACAAAACAACACATACTATCATAATCAACACGACGAGCCCTACACAGTGGCACTGGTTTCGTCCGATTCCAAGAACTTTTAAAATTTGGCCTTCCTGGATCCATTTTGGATCATTCCTCCCCACTAAGACCTTTTGGTCCTCCAAAAGGGTATTAACTAGACATCAAGTGCAGGATAGGCCTCCCCACTTGTCCTTTGTCTTTAAACTCTATCCTATGCACCTGTCACATCATAATAAATTGCATAATAACCATGACAAATGAAAGCATATTTTTATCCATTTGAACATGTTCACATCTTACTGAATCAACTACCATACAAGTAGAAAAGATTAGCAATGATAACATCAGAAATATGATTGAAACTGAACCCATATGTTTGACTAGCTTGCATGCCATTAACTTATCTTGAAGCAAAGTATGATTGAAATTCCATTCTACAACCATCTCATGTTCATGCTTAATATCAACTTCTTTACTTGGCACAATTATAGGTGTATTTCTTGCATAAGATTCCTTATTTAATTTTTCCATTGTTAGAAGATATTTATTTCTTTTTATATGATGAGCATGTACAACAGATTCAATTCCATTTTTAAACAAGTGATATTGATTATGTTCTTTGTGGTCATATAGATAAGGGCTTCCTACGACCATTCCACGTGTTTCTAGCATCACCAAATCACATATTATTTCACCCACATACTTAGATGTAATTGAAAACTTCATGATACATTATTTTGTTATGGGCAATTTGTGATATTTGCTTATCCAATTTAGTGAATAGGGTTTGTGATGCATCTTAGTGTTTAATCCCAATTTATTAACCATTTATTTTGAAATTAAGTTAGATTGAGATTCGCTATCTATCAATGTGTTTATCTTAGTATGTTTCATTATGACCGTTATATGAAAAAAATTACTTCTTGAATCAAAACCATCACCAATTTTACCTCACAAACCAACTGTCATGATTTTAGTCTCATCACCTGAATATGACCCCAAGTTTGTCGGCCGTGTTGTTGTTGCAAAATTTTTCCTCCCTTTCATCTCTTTGAACCACTTCAGTCTCTTCTGTGGGTGCAATTGCCAACAATGCTCATCATTGTGCCCTTCTTTCTTTCAATTCTTGGAAGAGAGCTTCTCTTCCTTCACTGTAGTTGAGTTTTCTTTCTTTCAATTACCTTTTCCTTTTCCATCCTTCTTTGAAGATGATTCCCCTGATACACCAACTCTAGTTTTCCTTGTTTCAATATACATTTCTTGAACAAAAACCTCATCAATATTAGTAGGTCCAAACATAAATACATTATTGTGAATATAAGTAGGCAAGACTCCTATATACTTCATAAGAGTTTCTTGTGTAGTCAATGGAACATCTAACATCAAACCCATCTTACAAAATTCATATGTATATTCATACACTGACTTTCCTTTTCTTAACTTAAGAATTTGCCATTCAATGAAATCCTTTTCTTTATATCCCAATGGATAGAACTATTTTCCAAGTGCGGAAATAAAATCATGCCTTGATGGAAAAATCTTACCAACTTGTTGAGTTCCATGTTGCATTTTATTTTACCACCAGATAAGAGTTGTGCCTTCAAGACGAAGCGATGCCAATCTGATTTCGGTTGCCTCATATTTGATTTGCTTCACATTACAATATGAGTCCATTTGCCTAACCCAGTTATCAAGTTTCTCATCATTAACTTCACCATCATACATAGGCAAAACAAATTTTACATCAAGTTAAGTAATGGCATATCGGGCTTATGTTTATGAGAATGTTTTCTTGCAGTAGAAGTTGAACTTGTACTTGAAGAAGAAGAAGAAGAAGATGGAGATGAAGGAGGTGAAGGAGGAGTTTTAGGAGGGTCCTCTCCTTCTTCACTTTTGGCTTTATTTTAATATTCCCCTTGAACCGGTCTCTTTCGTTCCAAGTAATCATCATACAACACTTTTACCATCTCTGACATGGCAAAGAAAGTCTTTTGAAATTCTCTTTCCTTTTGAGAAAGCCCTTCTTCTCATGCCATTTTCTCACTTTGAGATGTCCTCTTTCTTGATCCAATCTCTGGATCTCTTTCTACAAACTCTCCTTCACCGCGACTTAGCTTTTCCCTGATAATCATGCAAACTCAAATAACCAACTGTCAACCTGCTCCGATACCACTTGATCTGAAATAGATCTTCTAAAGACTATGGTTAAGTCTATGCATAAGTTGATTTACCACTTAGGAATTAAGAGAAGATGAAGATTTTAATGAAATAATGTTGCAGCCACCATAAATAATACATAACATAAATTAAACATCAATAATAACAAACCATAATGCCAATATTGTTAGCAAAGTTTGTCACGAGTTTGCTTATGTCTCTAGGCATGTGTCTCAGTGGGGGAGGATTTATTATTAATCTTAAATGATGCAAAAGTACATCAGAAGTACATCAAATGGAATACAAACTGGTATGGCTATTTTCTTCTCTACCTCAATAATCCAACACATCTGACGACACTGAGAAAGGCTTAGCATAGCTCCCGAAAATGGCCTCCAAAGTTCGCTTCTTCAATGGCTTCCCTGCATAAAAATGGCTTAAGATTCCAAACTCTTCAACATTTTGTTGTTTCTTAACTTCTCATGGCTACCAAAAACCTCTAGTTTATATAGGATATCAGTTGGGGTTCACCTCCCAACTCCCCCCCCAGGATCTAGCCTAAAAAGGGCTCCAAATCCTAAAAAATGAGAAAAATCCCATAAAAATCACGCTAATTAACAATAAAATAATATAATATAGTTAAAAAAACCATATTTGGGAAATAATGTGCGTCGTCCCCTGGTCATATGGGCTATGCCATGTGGCCATGTGTTGGGTCTCTCCCTTTTTCTCTACCCTGTCTCCTAGTCTAACACCCCTGGTCGCATGGCTAACCCCTCGTTGACCGGGGCTTATCCCAAATAACCATGCCCAAATTAACTTTAAAACCTTTAATTTCCATATGTTTAAACAAATGACATGTGTGCCCGAGTGGCTAGCTCTCTTTGGTCAAACTATTGGCTAGTCCAGAGGTCTCGGGTTCAACTCCGATGGAGTCCCAACAAATTTTTGAACCGACCCTCATTGACTTCATTTGGGGTGCCACGTGGTGCCCTGTGATTGGGCCATGCCTCCAGATTGGACTATACCAATCCAGTCACCTGCCTAGTCAACCTGTCAAGTCAGCGTCGTATGCCACACATCATGCTCGAAGCTTGTCATCTGTCACCACGTCATCTTCCAACCTGTCATCCATACTTCCACGAGTTGGTCTGTCACTGGGCCATGTCATTGTATGGATGACCACATCATCATCTGTACAATCCACGTGTTAAATCCGTACCATGCCAACTCAGCCTGAAAATGCCAAAAATTCCTGACACGTGTAATCTCTTGGTGCTACCACATCACCCTATTGATGTCATCATGATGTTATGTTGATGTCAGCTGCCACATCATGTTGATGTACTGTTGTACGATCTCTGACTGTTTACTTTGACTTTTTTTTTCTTGTTTGGGAAAAATTTTAGAACGCGATAAATTTCATATACGGTTTCCATTTTCAGAAAAAAAAAAACATACTATCAGAATCAACACGACGAGTGATACACAATGGCGCTATTTTCATTCGATTCCTATAACTTTGAAATTTTGGCCTTCCTAGATTCATTTTGGATCAGTCCCAATTCCACTCGAGGTTAGAAAATTGCACGAATGAACATATAGCATCATTTAGGTAGGATGACCTGTAAAACCAAGGATTTTTCAAACCAGGGATGTTCTTGATATGGAGATAGATGTTGAAGGCCAATATTTCTACTTAGTTGAACACTTATCCTATTTTGATGATGGTATGGGATAGTGGTATCCAATCAGTCTAGAAGTGTGTGATTTTCTCTTCACCATAAAGCCGACATAGCATGGCTACTAAAAATATATACGATGCCTTGAGCCTGTGGGTGGGAACCAACTTTTGTATTTGTTTGAGGGTCTTGTCCTCATCGACCCACAAATGTTTCATTATATTTATTGGTCCCTTTTTACCTTGGGTGAAACCTTTCAATAATGACTCATTGAGAGCAAAGGTGGGAGTGGGTAGATGCTATCTCAAACCAATATCTTCGGGCCTTAGGGAGGTCACACACTTCCCCTGTTTTCTCTTGATGGTTGTGATGTTTGCGTCGAATTTCTTGAAGCACCATTGTGCGGCCTCATTGTAGGGAAAAATAGTTGGTTAGGCAACAACTATATGAATGCCACTTTTTTGGATGTTCTGATATATTTCCATGTTCTCGTCTTCTATAGGAAAGTCACCCGAATTTAACTTTCTGTAGATATCCTCATATGTGGGACTATGGTCTTCACCAATGTGGGGGGTAGTGTCTGTCATCAAGGCCTCAGTTGGGAAAGATGATTTTTTGGGCATGGAGGCCGACTGGAAATAAACATAGCCATTTGGTATTCTAGGATTTTGGCTCACCATGATAGGAGGTTGATTAATCCTACATCATCAGATTAAAAAGTGAAATAACCTATGGGAAAATAATATGGAAAATAAGAAAATAACAACTATTAAATAGTAAAAATGCAGTACATGTAATTGAGCTGAGGAAATGGTCACATAGTACACTTAGCGAATCAAATAAAATTTCATTTACAAACTTTTGGAAGAAGATTGGTCATAAAATAAGGGTTTATAGCCATTAAAAGGTATTAAAACGCCCGTAAATGTGCCATAACTTCCTTGTGTATGAGATTTATTACTAAATCTAGCCTCAATATATCCCATTAATGATAACTAAGAGAGGCAATTTCCCAAATCCATGTATTAGAGTCTACGAGGGGATTGAATTTGAAAAGATAACCATAGAATTCGTAGGATCAGAGTGGGAAAACTTGTTGATCAATTTGAGCTCCGACGGGAGGGGTATCGAAAGCATATTCCCCTTTTATTTAGAAAGGCCTGTCGACCTGATGCATGTGAAACATTGTGGGGAAGGTGGGATCCATTAGAGTTGTGGCGTCGAAGTTTGTTGAGGAAGGGTTTAAATTAAAATCCGAAGACATGGCATCGAAGGAATATTTCCTTATCCTAGAAAGATGTGCCAAATGTGAATGATTAAAAGGCTTGAAAAGACGTTTTCAGAGTTTGGGTTTTGGATTTCAAAAGGATGAGGGACCAATTGGATCCTGACGAGGATGGTATTGAAGGAATATTCCTTTCATACCTTGGTTAGTGAAGAGTCCCGAAAGAAAAACAATATAATTCATTCAAGATCCATAAACGGGAAAAAAGGGCCAATCTTAAGATGTCACCTGGTGAGTTAATGATCAAACATGTCGTATCGTCTCGGAGGTGTTGAGTACATGATGGATTTGAATATATCCATATATGGGATTCCATGTAAGAAATTAACTTTATGTGTCAGATCTATGAGAGTGCTAGGGTCAGAGTCTTAAGTGGTGTGTGGAGAGAAATGCTTCGACAAAGACAATTCTGATAGACCCCTTTCCGATGAGAACATCAGAAAGGTTTCTGTTGGAATGAAAGATAGTGTGAGATTTTTTCTGAATCCATCATGACTTAGCATAAAAGTGAAAGAGTGAGATCTATCATGATGGCTAAGTAAAAACAAGGATCAGGTTCTTACTTTGAGAGGGAGGAACGATAAACTTTGGGTAGAAGGGTTAAAGAGTGTGGTATCAGGGGAACTATTTTTTACTGCATTCTATGGGTTGCTATTCATGAAGAATTTATAGACTATGTAAGTGATAGAAACTAGCACAACCACTAATACAGCAGCTGGAGAACGCCGAAAGGTATTGGATGGTAAATAATTTATTAAATTTTATTATTGATTAACAAATAAACGGTTGCGCTTCCTTTATCTAGTGTTAATATTTTAATTTTTGTTAATCACTTATGTGGCAATCAGTTAGCTATCAAAGTAATTTTTAAATATGATTAGGTAAATGTAAAAAAGTAAACACATAAACGAATGTCTTT